>JAXCGZ010017788.1:32500-40146 GCA_037179515.1 Halocaridina rubra | reverse complement strand
TAGCATTGAGTGAAATAGAGTAATTCTGCTGGTGAATGGTTGAGACGTTTAAATTGACAGCTTTCATTACAATGGGGATACTGCGCTTCGTATTTAGAAAGCGAGAGAAATGTTCAAAACACATAATGGGAGTCATATTTACTTTACATAACATATCTGAGCTTTCAAAAGTTTAGACATACCCATTAAAATGTGCTAGTACAAGAAACACAATGTATCTGCGGACTTTTGGAGACTACTGCGACCATCAACTGGGGGGTACACCTGAAATCATAGCTGTATGTAGCTGCTGCTTAAGACAGCAATTGTCGAGGGTCTAAGAACGTACTGTATCTCAAAATTTATATAAACTAATATTTTGTTTTAAATGATGAAAGAAAGGTCTAAAACATGGTAGGATACCTTTCACCTCACTGCTGGAACTCGGGAATAAACATATTGAAAATTACGCAACACTGCAATTATTTTCTACTTTCACGAAGAGTAGATCAGGAAGGCTTGAGGGCTTATCTTGGAATTTAGCATTAGCAGTCTCTCCATCTCATTCATCATATATGGTTATGACGCTGAATGAATGCTTAGGATTAAAGTGAGACAGTTTTTTTTTCTTTACAGGGACTACCCAGGTCACTCTGGCAGGATAGGAATTATTAAGAAAAAACTTGTCATTTTAGTGTGAAACCAATACCCAGAATTCATATACCAGGTTGAATTAGTTCTAGTCACCACACCAAGAAAGTAATATTTAAACAAATATGCTTGATATATAAATTTTGAAGGTCTTTACCAAGTGACCAGTTATAATCACAAGAAAACAACTACAAATAATATTGCTCAAATAATGTACATAGAAAATGTTTCACAATATATTTATTACTGTCTATAAGTGAAACCAATAAATTTAAACATGAAAAGTAAGAAATTTGTTAAAGACTTATATAAAAATATAGTATATAGAAGAGATTCAGATAACTTAATTAAGCACTTAAATCCTATTAAATTTCATAAGTTTCTCAAGTCTCTCTCTCTCTACTAGTAGACATTACAACGCCAGGAGAAGGAATTTGGCCCAAGTTCAAAGCTACCTAACTATAGCTTCTCTCCGCTGACGGCACCCCTCTGCTGACGGCACCAGCACCCGTGAGATCATCCGAACTTTACTGCGGCACCAGCCAACCATTTCTCTAGGGCCAAAATGACCTCTTTGCTCAAAAATATTTTCCTAGATATTCTCGCTCTCAACAACTTTTATACGGCAGATGACTAACACTCGAACATGAAGGCAAATGCAATATTGTTCCTTCAGAGAATTTAGAAAATAAAAAAATTGCAAAACCTCTTCTCTAGAATTGTCCACTAGCACAGTGCCAAGTTGTCCTCAAAGATGAATGCTTGCTTAATTTTCACTGATCATAAACCATCTATACAAATAAAAAAAGATATAAGTCATGAATGAAATATCTAGTGCTGTGCCTAATGTGCAATGATTATAAACATGTATTATATATACATCATTAAAATGCAATGCTGTCTGCATATATGATTACAAAATTGAATTATCACCAAGGCTGAACGAGGACTACCTAGTGATCTATATATGAATAGTAATCAAAAATATATACAACATAACTGGTAAAATGATCGTGTATCAAAATGAATAAATCTTACTCACAATTTCTAACTACAGTACAGTACTAGGAAATAGGAGCACCCCTTTTCTGAGAACTGAAGGGGGGAGGAATTATGCGCTTTAAGGTTGAACATGAACTTGCTGTACATAAACCATTGGGTATAAACCCCTGAGGTTCATTCATTGGGTTCAAACCCTTAATATGCAATACGAAACAGGAAAGTGTATACAGTGTATTTAGAAAAAGTCAAGATGAGGAAATAAGATGGTGGATGAGAGGATCTCAAGTACCTTCATCAATAGCAAAGAAGAAGATATTTGGGAAGGGGTACATAAGGAAAGTCATGTCAAAATGTGATAGCACTGAAACATCAACTGTCAAAAAGTACACCCCTCCAGCACTACTTTTAAATTAGTTGACAGATGAGCAGAGTTGGAGGTCTTCCTTAAAATAAAACCATTACGAAGGCCAATCCTTTTAATAAACAGCATCCGCCTGAGCTGGTTGGATCTATTTCAGTCTTTATAATGAAGATAAATGTATTTATAACTAGAGGTCATGAATGGCTAAATTTACTTAGGAAGTTATCATTTTCAATATACTGTATTTACTCAGGGCTCAATATTTTATCCATGGAGGCTGAGATGTAAGTATAACACCTTATTTACTCCGTTTTGTAAGAATAACCTAAATGGACATCCCATTTTTGGAAGATTAGAATTCCACCATCGTATTCTCTAAGTTTCATAAGAGTAAACTCAAAAGGATAGGGGAGTGAGAGGCTGTTCAATTTATCGAGCCAAAATTTTGCTTTTCTTGCTACAAAACATGAAAAGAGAGGTAAGGCTGCATTAACAAGCTCTGTTGCTTCCCTTCTTGCCATTCAGTCGTGGCTATCAAGCTATAATCTGTCATTTAAATTAGATTTAAAAAAGGAGTTTTATAAAATTATGAGTAATTAAGATTCCCAATGGTAAAATCTTTAAATATTAAGGGGGTATGTTTAAAGAAGATTTTCTTTTTCCAAATAAGACCATCATACCTCATCAACGGCAGCATGGTAGGTTCAACTGCAAAATGCTAATCAAGAAAAGAGATTCAACACATTGTGCATGTCCTTGGTAAGAACAAGATGAGATGGGTATGGTTAATTAGCAGCCCCAAATGAATGGAGGATAATTCTAATACTAATCTAAGTCTACAAACCAGTCTTGTACAAAACTGAGGAATAGTTACGCTCTGAATGAATCGTGGTAGCACTGAAAGTGCTCCATGATACAGCGCATTACTTAATATTCCTGTGCATAAACAAAAGATCAAATGATAAAAAACAATTAAAAGGAAACAATGAAATGGTAGCCCTATACAATAACTATCAATACAGACTTTCCTTCAATATACTATACACTCATTATCTTATGATTGAGGAATAGAATTCTTGAAAATTTCAATTCAAATAATGAGAGCACCTAGGCAACTTCAATTTGTAGTTTACAGATGCAAATTTGATTCACAGTAGAAGAGACAGAGTATTTAACAACGAAAAGGAAGATGTACCTATAGCAGAGTTTCTATACTCACCACATCATCTACCCAAGTATCTTCTAGAGTTGTATCACCTATTAAGATTCATTATCTGGAGACTTCAGTGGCAAAATCTGTAGTTCACATCATTATGAGATGTAAATACAAACATTAACGCATCTTGAATACTGTACACAGGATATAGATGACACACAACTAAAACTCTAAGAAGAGGACCTGGAGTGGTAGTGTCTTAAGTGTAGGTCCACCCTTTGGAAATGCAACTAGGAAGGGAAGTAGCAAAAAGAGGACAAACTGCTACAACTAAGACCTGCTCCTCACAGAGCACGAGAACCTGGGAGAGGCATCGGTCACCCGGGCGAGCGCTTCATCTCTCAACCCAACAAAAGCAGCGACACAATTTTTTCTACACCGAAAATTGACTCTCCTGAAGTCATTTCTTAAAATCTCCTTCAAGCCAAAAACATTGAGAGTTACCCAAGAAGCACACATTATGGAGGACTGCAATGCACATAACCACATATGCCATCAACACAACATACACTCCTTGAGAGTTCAACAGGAAAGCTCAAGAAAGGGTTTCCTTAGGGATCCATGGCTGTTCAGCCAGGCAGATTAGAGAACACCAACAGCAACTCTATGAAGATAAACTAAATGCTGAAATACAAGCTTATACAATAAACTTTCACAAATATCTTTCAAAAATAAGACTGATGCATATAATCACATTTCAGTCTGTGTGGATCAAATACATTTCTCCAGTTATAAGTGCAACTAGTAACTAAGTAATAAATAAAAATGCCTAGGCAATGACAATATTTCCAACACTTCAGCAAAAATCAAAAAACTCAGGATAAGAAGATAACAAATATGAATTGCATATCATTAGAAAGACAAGGATGTGATAAATTCAATACCAGCATAGTTAAGATTTAGAAAAATAAAACTCTTACTTTGAAACAAACCATTTTACAAACGATATAGTTGTAATGAAGAATTTATAAATAAATTATTGCATTGACAATAAAGCTTCTACAAGTAATATACGATAAATGATTATTTTATACATCGTCCTAAGACACTTCTCTGTCTAAAAGCTAAAACTTAATAAAAACTCATCATTGCTTAAATTTTTATTCTTAGGCTCATCTGTTTAAGCCCAAATTATATTATGAAGAAGCAATGCATATACAGCACTCAAGATTCATTCTCTTTTTAAATGTACCAGAAACAATGCTATTAATATAGCAATTAACTATAAAAAGTTATGGCAAAAACCATATACTGTACTTTCAAAACTATTTGAACATTTATTTATGGTACAATTTTCATGTTGGTGAGTCAATTAACTACGTAAGTAATTACGTGAATCATCAAATTACATACACCAACTGTAGTTTCAAAGGTTTACTTAATATCTATTGAGCAAAACTGTTTTTTCTTCCCAAACTTCATGTATTCTCCCTATGAATCTAGCAAGGGTGAAAAAAAAAAAATAGATAGTCATCCGATCTTGGCTAATATCCACAAATATTTCCGTTATTTTGGGTAGACGAGAAGTTAGAACTCTCGGCTTGGGAGCGGACAGTCCCCCGATCTAGTCCACTGTGGGGTGTTAATTCCCCAGCAACACTCTGTCTGTGTCCACCCCCCTAATGGGGATCAACAGACACATTAAACATAAACATTTCAGTTTTGTAAAAAGAAAACACTCAGGGTGAGGGCAGAGTCAATTTATTCCCCTCTCGCTACTGGAAGGGGAGTGATACCTCACAATCAGTATCTAAAAAGACAACTTTAAAAGAAGGCTTAACTAGAGCCTATCAAGCAAAGTTCTTAGCTTGGAATAGGCCGATTTTTGTGAAATATGTAAAATGTAAATTGATAGTATATTTGCATGACAACCTTGCGTAGCAACTCGGCAATTAAAATATCAGCCAGTAATAATAAATGTATAAGTACCTGTACATTTTTTGATAATGATACTATCTTAAAGTACTACCGTATATGCATTTTCTGAGTTAATACACTTAAAAGATATTTCGTGTATTCACAGAGAGAGAAATATTCCAAGCAAATGCTGTGCGTCAAAGTGCCCCACAAAAAATTATTACTGTACTGTAGTGCCAAATTCACCTTCAATAGACACTCAAAGTAATGTTGGTTTAGATAAATAAAGCCCATATTTCTACACATGTGAAGGAATATTCATTGATCCTCTCTATACTCCCCCCTAGGAAGCAGTTATTCACATGATATTCTACTGGGGGCCATTGTGACCCCCTGGCCAGTAACAGACTGCTTTTGTAATATATATTTTCATTCTGACTGGGTACTGCCACAGCATAGTGGTAAAATGCTCAACTTGGAAGGGGAATGGCCTGCATTCAAGCCCACAATGGGGCGATAGGAAGGGCATCCAGTCTTCAATCCTCAGCTTCAATTTGTCTGCATTCACTCTCATACGGAAATTACCTGTTACATAATCCATAAACTAAAAAGATATCTTCTTCTGATTGCGAGATTTGATCATATGTCAATAATATTCGACATATATCCTCATCTTGCTTATGACATGTGCTCAGCCTCAAGGTATTTTCATTATGATGAATACTTTCCAAATTCATTCATGAATTGTCATTGCATGAAAATTAGATCCTAATTCCACAGCCATCAGTAAAAAAAAAATTCTCAATTTCCCATTTAGTTCTATGTAGTTAGGAAAAATACAAAACTATTCATTCCCTAAGGATTTATTTACTCAGCCAATCGGTGACATGCATTCAGGAGAATGCAAATCCATATGTAGTAACACTTTTTCTAGCCATCTGTGTCATTCATTCCTAGTGCAAGAGCAATAAGTACAAACGATAATACTGTCCCGTGTGAACTAATGCATTCACCCATCATCATTTATTCCTAATGCAAAAGAAGAATTAATAATTGCCAAAACTGTCACAGAAATAAGTAAAGATCTAATACAATTAATAAAGCACGCTGACAAAAATACCATAAATTCTGGATGAGATCATTCTCCAAAACTAACCAGTCTATGTCCGAATGCTCTAAGAAAAAATGAAAAAGACAACATTATCTGAAGAGATGTATCAAAAATCAAGACTGTCAAATCTCTATCACAATCAGAACACCGATTATCTAAAAGTATTTTTTGTAAAATATTTTGGTTTTACTAATGTCTTCACATAAAAGCAGGTTTCTTTACAAAGAGCTAAATGAGCAGGTTTAATTTGTGCTTTCCAGTAGAATATGGAAAGCTTCATAAAAATAAAAATAAAAAGAATCCAACCTAAAGTCCAATGCATTAATACACCCCATATCCATGTGATATTAAAATGCATCAAAAATAAACTTGCTACACTGATACTATGATATTCCTACACGACCAATTACTGTCACTGCAAGAAAGAAAATATAAATGAAAACAGAATTTATATGACTCAGTTATACCTTTATCACTAACTGAACCATCAAATGAGGCTTTAGTGATAACAGGCCAACATGAGATAAATCCAAGATAAAATTATCAAATGTCACTAGTTGCAATTTGGATACACGAAAAATTAGACTTCAATTTACTAAGTACAGAGATGCATTTACAAACATGCAAATGCGGACCGCTGTAGCATAGTGGTAGAATACTCGACTTGGGAGGAGACAATCCCGTGATCAAACCCACTCAGGACGTTAGGCAGGGTATCCAGCTTCAATTCCCAAGTGTAACCCCCATTCTGGGGACTTATAATAACAAATAAAATCAGGACGATATACCAACGCTCACTTCCACATTTAGAAACCTTTCATGAGAATGTAGGTACATGGAAGAAGATAAGGTTAGGTTATGCTTATAAAGCTTTATTTCTTGAGATTTCTGGTGTATCAGTAACTTAAATGACATATCACTCGGAACCATACCCCAATATGCAATGCAACAGCATAATAGAATCCATTATTTATTAATTCTAAACATACCTCTTACTACCTTTTTCAATTATATAACATTCAAACAACTACGGTATCAGGTCAGGAGTATGTAAGGGGCAACTGGACTCAAAAACTTTTGATATGAAAAGACGACAAATGATATTCCCAAAATCCGTTAGTATGAAATTCTCATATTCCTATTGCCCAAATTGCGAAAATTCCAGACTCTGTGAGTAACCTACGAGTTCCTATTACTTATTACACAGAATCTCGACTTAGGCCTAGTCTACTTCAAAACTTTTCAAATAAATACTGAATATACATTTGGACACATTCTAATTTATGTAAGACTAACGTAACCTACTCTACAATTACAGAAAAACTTGGCATGGGGTGAGAAAAGATACTTTATAAAAGGAAATTGGAGTAAATGTTTACTGGCACACCCCAAGTTAGTAAAAAACTCATGAAATTTATTAAAATACAGTAATACCTCGCCTTATGTCTCTTCGATTTAGTAAGTCAATA
>JAXCGZ010017788.1:2500-25000 GCA_037179515.1 Halocaridina rubra | reverse complement strand
TCCCCCTTTAATTGGGGGGTAGCCGACATCAAAAAAGGAAACCAAATAGGGGGATTACTTTGCTCTATACTATAAAATATAAATAAATAAATAAATAAATAAATATTTGTTCTTCGAAGCAAGCAATAATGACAATGAAAATGACAATAATATTGACAATCCTAATAATGATACACAATATGACAATTGGTCATTTCACTGACTATCTTATCTCAGTTTTCAGTTTAACACTGCAACCTCATTTCAGTAAAGTTTTATCTTTCATACATAGTAACCAATATTATATACTTTATACATACACATTATTATACATATATTACTAACATTTTCTAATTTTCCAGGGCCCTGGGGTTCTCTGGGATGCCAGGAGGGATCAAGCCCCCTCCCCCCAAAGGTGCATATATGTATATATATATATATATATATATATATATATATATATATATATATATATATATATATATATATATATATATATATATATACATATATATATATATATATATATATATATATATATATATATATATATATATATATATATATATATATATATATATATATAAGTGGTCTCCGTGCCAAAACAAGTCCTTCGCAAGCAGGCAACCGTCTTAGCCCTTCGTAGAAAAGGGAGTTCGTGACGTAAAACCGAATCCAATCCATATATATATATATATATATATATATATATATATATATATATATATATATATATATATATATATAAAAGTAGTCTCCTAGGCAAAATGGTAGCGTCCGCGACTCTGAGGTGGCAGGTCGGGGGTTCGCGTCCCGTCACGGACTGAGGTTAATAAGGGCATATACTAAGGGTAACGATAACATCTGCCAAAACAAGTCCTTCGCAAGAAGGCAACCGTCCTAGCCCTTAGTAGAAAAGGGAGTTCGTGACGTAAAACCGAATCCAATCCATATATATATATATATATATATATATATATATATATATATATATATATATATATATATATATATATATATATATATATATATATATAATATATATATATATATATATATATATATATATATATATATATATATATATATATATATATATATATATATACATAACCTGTATTTGCATAATTGTCCTCATAGGAAAGAGTTCTATGTTCGCAACTCCCCGTCTCCCGGTCGGCTTCTTTTTTGAGGGTTTGTGTATGTTTTTTTTTTCTATTTTTTTAAAGTAATAGGATTTACCTACTTGTGCTCACGGAAAAGTCATGTACTTGTAACACCCTGTCTTTTAGCAGTGAAAGAACCCAATGCTTGTGACTCCCCGTGTCCCGGTTGCTTTTTTTATCTTTAGTGTATAATTGTTTTTTTTTTATATTTTGGAGAGTGTATGTGTATGTACATCTCTCTCTCTCTCTCTCTCTCTCTCTCTCTCTCTCTCTCTCTCTCTCTCTCTCTCTCTCTCTCTCTCTCTCTCTCTCTCTCTCTCGGCGCAATAAATTAATAAAATAAAATAATCTCTGCTTGTTTACTAAGACACGTGACTTCTATAAGCAAAAGAGGTCATTCACTTTATAGCCCCCCAAAAAAAATAATCAGGAACAGCGTTGACTGACTGAGATAAATAAAAACTTACGTCGTAGATGTGAGTATTATTATTATTATTATTATTATTATTATTATTATTATTATTATTATTATTATTATTATTATTATTATTATTATCATTATTATTATTATTATTATTATTATTATTATTATTATTATTATTATTATTATTATTATTATATTTCTATTATTATTATTATTATTATTATTATTATTATTATTATTATTATTATTATTATTATTATTATTATTATTATTTTTATTATTATTATTAGAGTAGTAGTAGTAGTTGTTGTATATGTCGCTATAATTTAATTTTTATTCAATTAAAACGAATATTACTTTTACAGACTTTGAGAAATATACATTTGAAAATGGGGCAAAGCAAGTGAATCCGAAAGTCCCCTTTTCGTACAAACCCCTGGAGGAGAGCAGGCTCTGGTAGGAAAGTTCTAACCAGAACACTAGACTGTGTTTACTTTGACTCGGCCACTCTCCCCACATGTGAAATATAACCTGCAAAAAGTTTATTGGACGCCAAATAATTTGTTACTGATTTTTTAGTAGTCCTTTTATTCCCTTCTCTACTTCCCTCTCTCTTATGGGTCAACGAGGGGGTTAAATGCGTACCAAAGGGATTTCCCGCATCTGCTTAGTGCTGTACATTGGGACGAGTAGGTGTAGTGGGGTTAGCAAAAATGTTACGGTAGACGTACTCCTGACACGGCTATTCGGACCCCATGTAGAAAAACTTTGCCAGTTTACACTGTGGGTGGCCTGAGTAGTGTTGTGGTGATTGGGGGGGGGGTGCCATAACACGAAGCAGTGGCGATAAAGCAGCCACGGTTGATGATTCCCACGACAAAAGAACTATATCTGCTTACACTGTGGATGACTCAAGCAATGTGGTGGTCATGGAGAGGTTGCCATGGGATGAAGCAGAAGGAATTAATCAGACATGACAACGGAGCCCCACGACAGAAGAAATATGCCTGATTCCCTGTGGGTGACTTAGTGTAGTGATGGCGGGAGGGAATTATGGTAACCCAAAGGAGCAGGGATGGGTGAGATGGGGTGAACTGGCTGTCTAGTGAATGGGTGTCTGCAATGGGTGATTAGGGCTATTGTATGTGTATATACAAGCTCAATACAGCCTTCCTGATCTAATCATGGAGCAGCTCCAACAAGCAACCCAACAGCTTGGCACAGACAATTAAGCCTGAAAGGACAGTATTTATGTACCAATAAAATAGAGGAATTCGTGGACACATGTCATCATTTATAACACACATAACACTAAAGATATCCGACATGACAGGTATAACCTTTGGCCAAAATTGTAATGACTGGGTAATATTTATATATGAAGCATAATGCATAATTTCAATGATTTTTTTTTTTTATGAGTCTGGGTGGGTTCCGTCTAGGTGAGGTGCTGAGTAGCCTCTGCCCTCCATAGTTCATCTTTTTATTCTCTAATTTCTTCTTTTCCCTCATGGAAATCTAGGTGAAGTGCTGAGTAGCCTCTGCCTTCCATAGTTCATCTTTTTATTCTCTAATTTCCTCTTTTCCCTCATGGAAATATGTGGGTTCTGTCAGAGCAATTAAGGAGTTGTAACCCTGAGACAAAGGACATTAATACCGCCTCCATATTCCCCTACATGTCGGAGAAGGAGACTAGATGGGTCGGAGGGAGGAAACTGGAAATCTCCTCCCTTTGTAATTACCTCATGAATGAGTCAGGTCTTTGCTTTGGCTCGGCCATTTTCCCTTCGTAGAACACTATGAATTCCATCTCCATTATAGTTACGAAAAAAAAAAAAACCACTTACTCCTGAAAATTTTTATTTACCTTCTAGATTAAACATCTATTATGAACTCTTTAAATAAGTTTAATAACAAACAAACAAAACCTAAATATTGTACAGGAATCTAAGTGGTAGCATATGTCTTCTTAATTAAGACTAAATATACTTATTTGTTATCAGGATGCGATAAGCAAGTCTCTATTATGTTCCGGTTCCGGTTTTACGTCACGGACTCCCTTATCTACCAAGGGCTAGGACGGTTGCCTTCTTGCGAAGGACTTGCTTTGGCAGATGTAATCCTTACGCTGAGTGCATGCCTTTGCTAACCTCAGACCGTGACGGGGCGCGAACCCTCGACCTGACGTCTCAGAGTCGGAGACGCTAGCATTCTGCTTTTATCTCCTCCAAGAATAATTCTCTCAAACGTGACACCCCACAAAATTTAAATGCCACATAAAGGGTGACATCAATGTGTTATTTGCTGGCGTTAGATTGACTGATATTAGCGATCTCTTGCCAATCTTTGCTTGTTACGGACCGTGCCTATACCAAGTCATTTGACTGCTAATTCTCGAACTGTCTCTTGGCCAGGGCCTCTTTAGGTGGTTTTCTCAGGTTTTAGACCCCACTTAGAAGTTCATTAGAAGCTTTTTTTCTTCTTTTTTTATTTTTATTTTATTTTATTTATTTACCCCCCCCCCCTCCAGGATCCCCTGTCACAAAAGGTTACGAGAAGAACAGGGTACACAGAGGAACATACAACAAAAACCTCAATTTCTTTGTGCATTTTGCCTCTGAAATCGACATATTAAATGCTTTAACCAATGACTTAAACGAATACACTGGACGAGCAAAATTTCAACCGATGAGCTGTGAAAATGGATGGTAAAAACGTGAGAAACGATGGAGCTTAAATAAGGATGTTGCTTGCTCGGGTATACCTCATTAGTTCAATTACCAGGGGCTCTCCTAAACTCTCTGGGGCTTCCTTTGTCAAAGTTTTCAGAGCGTGATTACTTCAAACGTGCCAAGGATATCGCTCAAAAAAGAATCATTAATACGAGGGGAAACTACTGACTCGAAATCAGGTTGTTGCTAATCTTAAATCCTTGTGATTCCCCTTCTCAGTTTTCAGTCTGTGATTCTCTTCAAATGAGATAGGAACACCCTTGAAAAATAATAAATAGAACACTCGACTAGGAAGGTGAGGGAACCGCGTTCGAGCCTACGGCGGGGCGATAGGAAGGGTATCCAGCTTTAATTCTCCAGCTATAATCCGAGTATTTACCCCCATGTGGGAAATAACAGTGACAAAATAAATGTAAGCAAATTAGGGTATATCATTTGACTTTAAATTCAAATTGTTGCTTTTGGATATTGCAACGTTTCGGTTTTAAGAACCCCTCAATCCCCTCGGGGGGCTCTTAGTCTAATATTTTTCAATGAGTGATGCCCTTAAAACTTGAAAGGGGCATCGTCCAATTCAGGGTATTTCTTGGTATTTCATCAGTTTAGTTACCTGGGTCCCTCCATAAACCCTTGGGCCCCCTTTCTCACAGCTTTCAGACTGTGTTCCACTTTCAATGTGCCAGAGCCCCTGATGAGAGAGGCTGGCTTATATCAACAAGCATATACGAAGTCCTTATGTAGTCTCCGTTCGGTAACTGATCTTTCGTGCACGCGTGACCTAATTCTTGTTGTTCTGATAGACATATAGGGAACATTACTAGCATTTTCTTCTCAGTTCTCTTTTTGGTTAGTTTAGTTTACTTTAGTTCCTTTTTTTGATAGTTATGCTGTCAAGATTTTTTTTTTTCATAGCAAAACAGAGTAGCCTTGCTAGATACACGGTCCAGAGTTTTTTTTTTTTTAACTAAGACCTAACATTGAAAGTAGTTTGCAAGGATTTGAAAATCCCTCTTAACGTAGCCCTAGTCAACTCAGCTGGACCACTAAGTACATCTTTTGATGTATTAGGTTAATAGAGAAACAGAATCTCCAACAGTTCTGGCTTTGATAAAAGCAAAATTACCCTGACTAAATCTATTCTAAATAAAAGAAAATAATATAATAGTTATGGGAGCAAACCAGCTCAACTCACTACCGGTCCCAAGCCCGGATAACTGGAAAGGTTGGTATTAGAAAGGACAACCGGAGGCTAAATTTCAAGCCAAAGACAATCACTGGTCTCTAAAGGGGCTAGCGAGAAACAGCGACCTCATATAAACATAGCATACTCTGTCGAAAAAGAAGCTCTGGTGAAGAAAACAGAAAAGAAAAGCAGGCTTCATATTTTGTTGGTGCAGAGAGTCAGGACATACATATATATGCCCATGGTCAAGCCTGGTCTCTTGATAGTGCAACTGGTTAAAAATGTGCTGTCAATTCCACTCGCGTACTTAGTACAGCTGCTGAGTTGGCAGAGGTTAGGAGACGGAAGATGCAGCTGCTCTCCCTTCCACTTCTTCCACGTGGCAGAGTGAAAATTGGAATGTTCATCTCTGTGTGGATTCGAACTCATGTCCCTTGGTAAGACGAAGTAATTCTTAGCATACACAAAAAGCCTTTTTCCTTTATATTTGTTTATTTATTTTTTATTCATTTTTCTTTTCTCTCCTGTTCTTTTTTTTTATTTTTCCTATTATTTCTTTCTCCCATTTTTATTTCTTTATTCTAGTCGGCGTATTTATAGACAGTATGTTATGATTATCCAGAGAGAGAGAGAGAGAGAGAGAGAGAGAGAGAGAGAGAGAGAGAGGAGAGAGAGAGAGAGAGAGAGAGAGAGAGAGAGAGAGAGAGAGAGAGAGAGAGAGAGAGAGAGAGAGAGAGGTCTGAAGATAGATAGATAGATAGTTAGATACATAGATAGATAAGTAGATAGATAGATAGATAGATAGATAGATAGATAGATAGATAGATAGATAAAATATTTCTAATGAAGAGAGAGTGAAAGTTCTTAAAGAGAGAGAGAGAGAGAGAGAGAGAGAGAGAGAGAGAGAGAGAGAGAGAGAGAGAGAGAGAGAGAGAGAGAGAGAGAGAGAGAGAGAGAGAGAGAGAGAGAGAGAGAGAGAGAGAGGTCTGAAGATAGATAGATAGATAGTTAGATAGATAGATAGATAGATAGATAGATAGATAGATAAAATATTTCTACTGAAAAGAGAGTGAAAGTTCTTAAAGAGAGAGAGAGAGAGAGAGAGAGAGAGAGAGATTATTTTATTATTTTATTAATTTATTGCGCCAAGGCGTCAGACATTACATGAGTTCATACAAATAATGCTTCAAATGGATATAAAACCAAGAATTGAACATGGTTTACAGGGAGGTGTACATATTGATAAAACATTGCTGCATACTAACACACAACTCACAGAATGGCAGCACAGAGTACATTATATGCAAAAGTAAAGCTCAGAGAAACGCAGAATGCACAAACAGAAGAGAGAGAGAGAGAGAGAGAGAAAGAGAGAGAGAGAGAGAGAGAGAGAGAGAGAGAAGAGAGAGAGAGAGAGAGAGAGAGAGAGAGAGAGTTCGTGTAAACACAGGTGTCAACAAATGACGTTTACGATTTTTCACTTCAAAATTGTATATTTTGGAAATAAAAGAAGAAGAAAAAATGGCGGAACTTTGCCAATAGGATTTTTTTGCCTATATTGCCCCAAATACGTCAAAAATATCTAAAAATAGGCCTATTTTCCTGTAAGGCGACTAGAAGACGGGGAGTTACGAGTATAAAGGCTATTTTTTAGAAATGGAAACTACAAAATAACAAAATAGACAAAATTAGGGGTGTTTTGTGTTCTAAGAGGCGTGGAAAATATGGCAAGTTCTATTATTATTATTATTATTATTATTATTATTATTATTATTTTTATTATTATTTTCATTTTATTATTATTATTATTATTATTATTATTATTATTATTATTATTATTATTATTATTATTACGACATAATGCCGTAAAAAATCGATTGTTCCATACCAAATTAAGAAAAAAGAAAAATGTGTTCTGTTCCATAAACAATATTACGAAAATACTCTTAAAACAATATAGGAAAGCAATTATTAATTTATATTAACGTGTAAACACACACACACACATATATACGCACACGCACACAAACACACACACACATATATACGCACACGCACACACACACACACACCCTTCCAGACAAAGGGGAGATAAAGAAGATAATGGCAGAAGATCAGGGGATGGGGCCTCATTAAGATTGTTATACACAAATGCTGATAGATTAGCTGGTAAGGCAGTAGAATTAAAAGATAGGATTCACAACAGTAAGGCAGATATAGTAGCAATTACGGAGACTAAGTTGAGTGAGGACATAAACAGTGTCACAGTTTTTCCTAAGGGTTTCAGAATACTAAGGGTTGAAAGATGTGAGAGGACTGGTGGAGGGATAGCACTGCTCATAAGTGAAAAGATTCAAGTCGAAGAAATAAACTTGGCTATAGAAAGTGAGTTCAAGGAATTTCTTGTTGCTCGCATAAATACTGGGTCAGAGAGCATTATAATAACTGTTGTATACAACCCACCAAGGAACCAAAATAGGCTTGAAGTTTATAAGGAAAGTCATATAGGTAATATTGAAGTCATAAACTCAGTTGTTAACATGGCACGGGGAAAAAAATGTAGGATTTTGATTATGGGAGACTTTAATCATAAAGAGATAGATTGGATAAATCTTGACCCACACAGTGGTGAGGACTCATTTGGGGCAAGATTCCTAGATTGCGTACAAGGGAATTTCCTACACCAACATGTAATGGAACCAACAAGGGCCAGGGGTGGGGATGAGCCATCACTACTTGATCTAGTGTTCACAGATAATGTGTTGGATATTGAAAAAATTGAGTATGAACCACCAATTGGAAAGAGTGACCACTGTGTGTTGTTGATGGAGTATATCATTGAAGATATTCTTCCTGAGAGTAGAGGCACTGAGGACATGAGGAGGAACTATCCGAAAGGAGATAACATCAAAATGAATGAGCTTTTTGCAGTTATTGACTGGAGAACCTTATTTTACAACAAATCTGTACAAGAAATGTATGACATCTTTTGTGAGAAATATGGGAAGATAGTAGATTGCTGCATACCTGTCACCAAAGTAGGTGTAATTCATGCCAGAGAGAAATGGTTCAATAATGGGTGTAAAAGAGCTAAGGAGTGGAGAGACAAATGCTGGAAAAGGTATAGGAGGAGAAAAAACATAAATGCCTGGCAAACCTACAAAAGAGCAAGAAATGGCTACCTAAGTAAAAGGAGAGAGGCAGAGAGAGACTATGAGAGGGACATCACCAGGAAGGCTAAAGAAAATCCCAAGCTTTTCCACAGCTTTATCAGAGGAAAATTGAAGGTAAAAGAACAGGTTTTAAGGCTAAAGAGAGCGGATGGAAGCATCACTGAGACGGATGAAGAGATCTGCAAAGAATTGAACAAGAAGTTTCAGTCAGTATTTACAGTAGAAAATATCCCACCCCCTCAGA
Organism: Halocaridina rubra; assembly: GCA_037179515.1. NCBI lineage: Eukaryota > Metazoa > Arthropoda > Malacostraca > Decapoda > Atyidae > Halocaridina > Halocaridina rubra. Next base: position 16,099 of record JAXCGZ010017788.1, on the reverse strand, counting down.
TTGCAGTGATAGAAGCTCAAGGGCCGGTATTAGAGAACATCAACCTTACAGCCACAGAGGTATGCAAAGCGCTGATGGATTTAGATGTTCATAAAGCTACAGGTCCTGATGACATATCCCCTCATGTGCTTAAAAAATGCGCAAACACAATATCAGTGGCACTAAGTATCATATTTAAGGAGTCACTGGAGTCGGGGGAGATTCCAAGATGCTGGAAACAAGCAAATGTGATACCTATCTTCAAAAAGGGAAGGAGGGATACGGCTCTGAACTATAGACCGGTTTCCTTGACCAGCATAGTTTGCAAAGTTATGGAGAAACTACTAAGGAAACATATCTCTCTTCACTTGGAATCCTTCAACTTTTTGTCAGTGAGGCAACATGGCTTCAGAGAAGGTAGATCAACAGTAACAAACTTATTAGAATTTTATGATGAGGTAAGCCAAATCTTACAGGAAAGAGAGGGCTGGGCAGATTGCATATTCCTAGACTTCCAGAAAGCGTTTGACACTGTTCCACATGGGAGACTTATTAGGAAGCTGCAATCAATGGCTAGAATAGGTGGAAATGTTTTTGAATGGATTAAAAGTTACTTAGAAGGAAGGGAACAGAGGGTTAGAGTAAGACACTCAGTGTCTAAATGGAGAAGAGTTAGTAGTGGAGTTCCACAGGGTTCAGTTTTAGGGCCACTTTTGTTCCTTGTATATGTAAATGACCTACCAGAGTCTGTAAATTCATTCATGAATATGTTTGCAGATGATGCAAAGATTGTGAAGAAAGTAAAAAACGAGAACAATGGTAGAGAACTTCAGGAGGATCTAAATAATCTGCATGAGTGGTCAGAAAAGTGGCTAATGAAATTCAATACTTCAAAATGTAAGGTAATGAGAATGGGTACAAGTGCAAGAAGGCCCAAGCTTGACTACTCGGTGGCTGGAGTACAACTTCAAGAGACAGAAAATGAGAGAGATCTAGGAGTAAACATACTGGCAGATTTGTCTCCAGAAATACATATAAATGGCATAGTAAGGGCAGCATATGCATTCTTATCAAATGTAAGGGTAGCCTTCAGGCACATGGACAAGGAAATGTTCAGAAATATTTATGTAACCTATGTGAGGCCAAAACTCGAATATGCAGCCCCCTTTTGGAATCCGCACTTGAAAAAGCACATAGCTAATCTTGAAAAAGTTCAAAGACATGCCACGAAACTGGTGCCAGAAATACGCAATCTCAGTTATGATGAGAGGCTGAGGGAATTAGACTTACCATCACTCGAAGCTAGAAGAGTGAGGGGGGATATGGTGACAGTCTTTAAATTCCTTCATGGTTATGATAGAGTGGATAGGGATCGATATTTCGATATGGCTGGCTCTAGAACTAGAGGTCATAGTTTGAAGCTTCGTAAGAAAACTTGTTTGCAGGATGTAAGGAAATACTTTTTCAGTGTAAGAGTAGTTGATAATTGGAATTGGCTAAGCGAGGAGGTAGTTAATGCTATCTCAATCCATAGTTTTAAGGACATGTATGATAAGTATCACTAAGTCTAAAATGGAACCGATGAGGAGACGGGAAGATACGAGCTTTGGGCTCTTTCCCGTAAACACAATTAGGCAATCACAATTAGGTAATCACACACACACAGAATGGGCCAAATTAGGCATAGTTTTTATTTTTCTCATTTCTTTCACTCTGTTGGGTGAAGGATTACCTTGCAGAGGTCCTTCCAGATGAACATATTTCTTTAATATCGAAGCGACTTGGGGAACCGTACACCTAATTCTGGGCCACCCTGTACATACAATCAAGATTCAACTTACCTTTGAAAGACAATCTGTGAACATAATACTCATTAAATATTACATAAAATGTCCTTAATTCTAATATATATATATATATATATATATATATATATATATATATATATATATATATATATATATATATATATTATATATATATATATATATATATATATATATATATATATATATATATATATATATATATATATATATATATATATATATATTATTGGAGTAAATAATGGGAATATACATACATATAGCCTAATTAAAGAACACACAGGTATATCTCTGGAAACAAAAGTTAGGATTCTAAAAGTATACATATAGATACACACCGAAAAATGCACACAAAATGCATTCAGTGGTTACCAAGCAGATGAGCTTACCCCATGTCCTGTGGATGACCCAAGTAGTGTGGGGGGAAGTGGTGGTAGTGGGGGGAATTGAGGGGAGCCTTAATCCCCAAAGAGTTAAGGGGAGTGGTTGGAGTGAATTGGTTGTTGGTGAATTGAGGGGTGACCCAACAGAAGATTACAGCCAACCTACTCTGTGGGTAACCCAAGCAGTGTGATGGAAGTGAGAAGGGGGAATTTTTGCCACCTTTTATCCTAAAGGAAACAAAATAAGTGATTTAGGAGTGAATTAGCTTCTGGTGAATGTAGAGGTAAACCAGTAGAAGATTCTTAAGGGCCACTTACTCTGTGGATGACCCATGCAGTGTAATGGAGTCGATGGTGATGGGGGGGGGGGGGAATTTCGGCAGCTCTTTTTCCGCAGGGAGTTAAATAACAGATTGAGGTTAATTAGTTTTTTTTTCAAGTGTATGCTTTGACTCGGCCACACTCCTTACACATACAGCCATTGTATGCTTATGTATGTATTTATATGTGTATGTATGTATGTATGTTTAACACCAAAAATCACACACAAACAAAACCAATGAAATACAAATAATCAAACTAACAATTCTATATATTAAAAACGAAAAAGCAATTGCTAAATAGCTGCAATATAATGAGGAAAAAAGCGATGCGGCTAAAACAAAGCGAGAGAGAGAGAGAGAGAGAGAGAGAGAGAATCTATACTTACTCCTCCTGCTTTGTAATATTCTTCTTTGGTGGTCACTTTGGTCACCTTGTGGGACACCGTTCTCTGTGTTATTTCCACCTCCATTTTCTCGTGTTTATGTTACTTATTATATTCTTTATCACTTATTTAAACACTTCTTTCTTTTCTATCTTATTCCTTTATTCTTTTACATTCAAAAGTTTTCATAAACTATAATTGTCTGTTTATCTCTTTTCCTCCTAAACCAGTTTTTTTTTCTCTTTTACGTTTCACAGTCAAGGTCAGATTAAGTAATGTATTTTCTGGGAATAGAAATGAACATATTTTCTTTAGTAGAAAGTTGAAAATGATTTAATTTATTTATATCTTCGTCTCTGATAATAATAAACACAAATCTTTGAAACACTTCAAATTTCGCATTAATAGTAACACAATGAAAAAGTTTTTCTTCAGTCATTTTATTGTTTATGTTTTGAATTTCCAAATATCATTTGCCATAATAGGAGTAATAAAAGTAAATACATAAAAAAATAAGTAAAATATAACTTATTTTGTTATGAAATGATAATAATAATAATAATAATAATAATAATAATAATAATAATAATAATAATAATAATAATAACTGCGAGTCAAGTTTTCCTTTTTTTTTCTTTTTAAAGACTTGTTAAACTTGAAATTGAAATTCATGAATTATTTTCATTTAATTTCAGAGAGAGAGAGAGAGAGAGAGAGAGAGAGAGAGAGAGAGAGAGAGAGAGAGAGAGAGAGAGAGGAAACAAAATTCTAAATAGCGATCACTATTTTTGCAGCTGATCTGTCAGCTGCAGAAAACGGGTATAAAATTGTGTGACGTTTAGAGGGGCGACAGATGAACGCATATGAGAAAAATAAATAGCTATGAATACAACTAGGTAAAAATAGCCTATTTATATTTTTTAACTAATAGCCTTATCCTGTTTAAAACGTTGGAAACAGAGCGATAGGTTTTGCCTTTTGAATGCAAAGAATGAGCTATCCTCGTCGGATATAAATAACGCAAGTTGGCAGGAGATTAAAGATACGTGCGTAAGGTGTCAAAAGTATTTAACATACAAAATCGGGCATCCGGAAAGGAGTTTGTCACTCTCTCTCTCTCTCTCTCTCTCTCTCTCTCTCTCTCTCTCTCTCTCTCCATTTCATGGCATTATACTTGCAGGTATCCCAAAAAATACCCTAAACAATAGGTAAAATCTTTCTCTCTCTCTCTCTCTCTCTCTCTCTCTCTCTGCCTGCTGGCTAGTACAGTGGTAACGCGCTGGCTTCGCATTCATGAGGTCGAAAGATCGGTTCCCGTCCAAGACCGAGAGTTTAAGCTGCTTACTGGCAGGAACTGCTGTGGGTGGACACCACAGTGGGGGGTTGGGGCTTACCCTGGCTGACGAATACCCATTGTATTGAAATGGAAATAAAGTATTATTATTATTATTATTATTACTCTCTCTCTCTGGGGCTACATTTACATAACATCTAGAAATACCCTAAACATTAAGTAAAGCATTTTAACATAAGCCATGTCTGTTTCTAGGCCTCAAATTGTATATCCTTAAGCATTCACAATTTTACTAATTATTCTGTTACGTTGCTTGTAGTCATCGTGGGCCAAGCGGTAGCGTCCGCGACTTTGAGGCGTCAGGTCGTGGATGTTAACATGGGTAAGCACTCAGAGTAACGATCACATCTGCCAAAACAAGTCCTTCGCAAGAAGGCAACCTTTCTAGCCCTTCGTAGAAATGGGAGTCCGTGACGTAAAACCGGAACTCTGTTATGTTGTCTATGATTTCTAACTTTTATTTGGCGCTTTTACAGTGAATTCACAATTATATCCATGAAATAGCGGAAGCCTGTACCTATACCAGAAGTAAGACTAACTCCAATATCGACCTTCAATCACTATTTTGGAACACATCCTCGTATTTTGATACATTTTCTAATTCCATTTTCCTTACTCTGACATTGCTATTACGACTGCGATTTCTTATACACGATTTAATAGTTCAAGTCATGTTTTTTGCGTATTTTAAATCCTCTATCATAGTTCAAGCAAATTCTGAACTCTAGAAAGCTGCTGATTAATTTCTATTTAAAAAAAAAAAGATAGAAAAATGAACTAGATGACGCTGTCACTATATTTACTTATTAATGTTGAAAACTTATGGAAAATAGGAGAAAAAATAAGTAATAATATTTAAATAGAAAAGTAGTCAATATTGTATAAAAATGACGTAATATTGTGAAATGTGTTAACTATTTCTGAAACCTAGAGCTCCTGCTATCAGCTGATTTAGGTAAACATAATGGATCCATCCTGGTATAGTTTTTCAGGTCTTTTCAAACGAGAATTATTAATTTTGTAGTAAGTGACATGAGAATTCACGAATCTTTATGAGACGAAGGGACTTTAGTGAGTTTTTCTGACCGATTTGAAAACTCGAAATGATATAATTAAGCTTAGAAACAGAATTTGGAAAATAAAGTGTCTGATAGTCAAAAGGTAAGTGTGATATGCACGTGTTCACCAAAAACAACAACTAATTTTCCGAACTAGATACTAGTTTACCGCGCTGTATTATGCTATTCATAGCACTTTGGAGCTTGTTGAAGCTTCATAGGCTCACACACGCACACAAAACACTGTTAAAATATTATTCTTGGACAACTTCGACTGCAAAGTTCAACGCCATTGTGATGAACGATGGAGGTGGGAGTCTGGCAGGCCCACGAGAGAACTGCTTTTGTTATGGAAGTTTAACTGATTTATTTATTTATTTTGCAGAGCTGTTGGTCATGCTCGAATTCGCGTATCTTTTTGTGAGTTACGACCATGGACAGCAACAAAAATTGGAAAAAAATTGTGGGGGATAGAATTCGGTATTATTTTAGTTGTGGGGATTAATGGAATATGGCTTTGTTATTATTTTAGAGGAGAGGATTATTCTCTTACAATAATAAAACCGCATTTTTCTGAGAGTTTTTGTTGTGACATAAATGAATCTGAACTCCATTAATGGCGCAAAAAACATTGATTATGTTTTCCCAAAGGGGTCTAGGGGCAAAGCCCCCGTTAGGCCAGATGCGTTCCCCTAGGATAGGTTAGGTTTGATATACCAAAAATATTTTTTTTTGCGCTAGAAATGGAGTTCAGATTCGTTAATTTCATAACGAAAATTATCAGAAAAATGCGTTTTTATTATTGTAAGAGAATAATCCCCTCTTAAAAATTTACCATGATTTTATATACTGTATAGGAAAAAAATACCTCTAAGAGGGTCCATTGGCGAAACCCCCGGCTAGGGAAGAAGTGTTCCCCTAGGGTAGGTAAGGTTAGATTAGATTAGGTTAGGTTTGGACGCACTCTCAATAATCCCCGCTACCAAAAATGCTGTATATTTTGAAAAGATTACCCATACCGCCAGATCAAGTAAGTACACCAGATATTTAGGTCAGTTATTATTATTATTATTATTATTATTATTATTATTATTATTATTATTATTATAACAGTACGTTATGAAAGAGCCTTGCAAATGACTATTTGATAAATGTATGGCGCCCATGTGTCTTTTATCATTTATCTTATCACGTGTTGACACGCATATAATCAGGTAGAGACAGATATGGGCAGGGTAACCAGGACATGAGGGTTTAGAGAACTAATATTTCCAACTGTACACCCAGATTCAGCTTATGGGGGGAACGGGACTAATTAAGAATGCAGCATTCTTGCCAGTCATAACTTAGTTACTGTTGACAGACTCCGTTGTTTTAGAAGTATTAATAGCACAACTCTAGGGACGTAGTTGGCTTTGAGAGAGAGAAAGAGAGAGAGAGAGAGATTTATGTTGAAAGTAAGATGTTATTTTTATTTGCGTTTTCTCAATGTATATGATATTAAGAGAGAGAGAGAGAGAGAGAGAGAGAGAGAGAGAGAGAGAGAGAGAGAGAGATTTATGTTGAATATAAGTTATTATTTTTCTTTTGCATTTTCTGTGTACATGATATTGAGAGAGAGAGAGAGAGAGAGAGAGAGAGAGAGAGAGAGAGAGAGAGAGAGAGAGAGAGAGAGAGAGAGAGAGAGAGAGAGTTAATGTTGAAAGTAAGTTATTATTATTCTTTTGCATATTCTCGGTGTATATGATACTGAGAGAGAGAGAGAGAGAGAGAGAGAGAGAGAGAGAGAGAGAGAGAGAGAGAGAGAGAGAGAGAGAGTTTATGTTGAGAGTAAATCACTATTATTTTGCGTTTTCTCATTGTACATGATAGTTTCTGGTCCCCAGCTTGGAGGGGTTAGAATAAATAATTTTTTTTCCTTTATAATTGGAGTGATATACAATTATGCATTGCTAGAAGGGACAACAACAATATTTTCAATCTCTTTTGAAACTTTCTCTGAGTTTTTCTCTTTGTAAGTCATTGTGAGTTTTATTCTTATCTCTATCCACATTTATGCTGCTCTTTCTCTTTTTCATTATATCTCCTACAGTTATATGGTAATTATGTACTATGGCTCTCCAAATACCGATTGATATTGGGCTTGGCAGGTAGTGGTACTGTAATATTTCTGATAAGTGATTTGATATTTTTGATGTTAGAGTTCCTGCCACAAGATCTTTTTGTACGACTAGAAGTATCCACTTTAAGATAATTTTTTTTTCTCGAGCATAAATCTGTACACCTTTCCATTCTGAACACTTCTTTACTTTGTAGAACAAAATCTTGAAGAAGCTTGGTTTTTTGTATGTACAGAGCAGAAGACGTGCTCATGAGACCTTTGTGAAGAAGGGACCCTCTTTGAAATTTTGTTTTGTCGCATATTCATATACTGTATAGATCTTCTGCTGCAGTTCATAATAGAGACATTATAATACAGTACTATATTCTAATTTAAGATCATAAACACTTGAAGTTAATTGTCCTTCATATACATTTAAACGTTTAACTTATTAAACAGTACAGTAAAAGAATATAACTGAAATTCTTCAGTAAAAAAACTGGAACATTTAATGACATGATAATGACATAGTCTTCCTCTCAGGTTATTTCAGAGGTACCATTTATAGAGTCATATTTGGAATCAAGTCGTTTTAGTGTATATTTACTTGCAAATTTTTTAATTCCTTAATACTTATTTTTACACCAACAAACAGAAATACTTGACATGTAGATATACAATACCTTCAATTCTGTGCCTTGTTTAGAAAGTCATTTACAGTACATTTCTGACGTAGAAACTAAGAATATTACAAGCATGTTCACAACATATACCAAAAACAAATGTCTTTCGTGCAGAAATAACAAAATTAGAGTAGTTTATTATAGTGTTAATTTACATTATTTTATAGATGTGTTTAGTGTGTGTTATGTTCGAGGTGATTGTTTGAATAACTCTTTTGCTGAAAACTTTGGGAAAGAGGAAGAGATAACGTAGCAATAATTATTAGTATTTGTATTTATATAGGAAAGTGTGTCAGGGGTCTTCAGAATGCACCCAATATAATTGGATAAGAAATCTATGTACTGTACCAGTGTGCGTGTGTGTTTGTAAAATTTACAAAAGGATATTAATAATAGACTTAAATAACACAAAGAGTAAAAGCCAGCTTGCTTCGACAGCAACCAAAAACGAGAAAAAAATACAACACAACCCATTCAAAAACATAAAAATTGTCAAAATACATTCTCAAGACAACGTGAACATCAAACAATGCAGTGAAGGAACGAGTACTCCAAGTGTGAAACATACCTTGTCCGATTTCATTTTTGTCACGTGGAATGAGACTATTTTGAGATATCTTGTTGATATAAAACTTATTTAGAGTTCGAACGTGTTTGTCTGTAGCCCATAGCACTTGTAAAACAGAATACACACCCCCTTTTTTTTATTGGTCTGTGTTGGCTGTGGAAAGAAATTTGTTTTACTTAAGGTTTTCCTTCGAGATATATCTTAGTCCTTTTTGAAATTAATTTTTGGAATTTACGAAAGTAATTGTTCGAAATTAATGGGTATAAGCCAATCATATCCACAAGAATATTTATTGATATAGCTACTATGACGTTGGTCAGAAATTGCTTAATGGTGTTGTAGGTAAACCCCATTTTAAACTGAGGCATTTTTTTTTTAATCTTGTATAGTAAGTTGATGGACCATAGAAAAATCCGTGTTTTCTAGGGTAGTTCGCATGAATTTCAGAATATAAGACTTTTGTACCCATAATTCCCTTCTGAAATGTATAATGGTTTTTTAAGTAACCAAATTTTACTGAGTGATTTTTTAACTCTTGTATAGAAAATGAAATCTGAATAAATCAGTGTTCTCTAGGGAAGGACCAATGGATTTCAGAATACAAGACTAATGTACCTCTATTCACCTTTTCCTTGGGATATAGGCATAAATTGTTGTTTGGAATACGAAGTTTTATTCATTTATTGTTTTTATTGATAAGCTGTTCTCTTGGTGTGACTCTTATGGAAATGTGTTAAGAAAATATTTCTTTTCATAAAGAAAGAACAAAACTAAAAATATATTATGTTAATGAGTAATTCCAGTCATAGTTGTATGAGATTATTAGCTTTATTATATGATTTACCGAATACTGTCATCTTAATATTCATCGATCTTGTTAGTTTTCATTATTTAATAATCTACATGACACAAATTCTAATGCTGTTAATAACAGCAAAAATATATATTGTTGAGATGTGATAATTTAAGTTGTAAATATGAATATTAAAAATTACCAGGTTTTAGTCTGCAGTCAGCTGAAAAAAAAAAATAATTAAGAAAATAAAACACTTTGAAGCATACAAAGTAAAAACAGGATAAGAGGAAAATAAAACATGGGTTAATGTGTAAATTAGGTTTAAGATATTTATTAACATTTTAGACGACTTGTCATAATTTTATTTAACTGGACATCGTTTTATGATTAGTTTAAATAAATAAAATAAAAAGACCTAAAAATAAGTAAAAAAAAATTTAGTATAATATATGACACTTTATGATTAGTAAAAAAAATTACGTAATAAAAATACCCTAATATAAGTAAAAAAGAAAGAAAATATGCTGTAAAATAAATGAATTTATGCAGTTTACAGAGTAAGTTCGTATTTATTTAGCATTTCAAACTTGGTTCTGAAATTCGTTATAGCAATTCTGTGGTAGTATTACTGCCCTCCCCATAAGAGGTCTCGACATCCAGGAGAGTGAGAAGCGCGCAAGAGATAGAACGAGTTAAAATAAACTCCACATGGCTAATTTAAACCTGGAAAACATGAGGCCTGCTTTGGAAATATATCTCCCAGTGTGCTTAATCTTGTTCATTATACTCGTATATATCTTATTAATGTGTGATTATGAGCGATTACTTGCGAATGGAGACATCGGAGTGAGTTTTACTTATTTATGTATTTATTCACCTTGCTATTTTTGTCTAATTTTGGTTATAGTCATGGCAGGGCACGACAAACTATATAAAATGAGTAAGTTAGCTATCATACTCGATTCCGAAAGCTAGTAGACATTGCTAAAGTATGAGAACACGTTCTATTGGTATCCATTATTGTATTTGTTTGTAAATATTGTGACCCTGTTAATGACCACAACATTGCACTGGTTTCTGGTATCATTGATAAAAAAATTAGGTATAAATATTGTAAAGGCCTCCCTTACACATCCCAATAATAATTTAAGGAAATCTATAACTTTATATGCCAAAACGGACATTATTTGGCAATAAGAATAAATATATTTACAGTAAATGGGATGAATGCAGAATGATAAATATGTATACAGTATATGGGATGAAAGGAGGCTTTAAAACTTGTTCTTAACTGTAATATTCGTTCTTTTACGGCCGGTTAAAGTTGAATGATGTTTAGTTTACTTTTGTCCAATTCTTCGTATACTGTGTATGTGTGTGCCACTGCCGTACTATTTGTGCTTACGGAGAAGAACCCCATGTTCGTAACTCCTCGTCTCCTGCTCGGTTCCATTTCTGTACTTAGTAATACTTTTCATACTTGTCCTTATAACTATGAATTGACTTAGCATTAACTACCTCCTTGCTTAGCGAATTCCAATCATCAACTATTCTTACATTAGAAAAATACTTCCTTACATCCTGCAAAGAAGTGTGTATGTGTGTGCGTATGTAGTTGATATTTTCCCGTAATCATATGACAAATATCACTGTTTTCTTGTAACATTTAATTAATTATATGATTTATATCACTGTTTTATTGTAAATGTTAAACACTGTCTGTACTCCACAATTTTTTTTTTCGTTCCGTTTTGGCTTTGTGCTTCATATTTTCGTGGTGTATGTGTAATTTTATTTTTTTTTTGTCTGATATTACTTGCATAGGCTCATTTGTCTTTTAAAGTACGAATGTGTAAAGTAATATTATTCTTGTAGTTTTGTCAGTTCAGGGAAGAGTTGAATTATTATTTTTTTTTTTCAGAAACCACCTAAAGAACAACTGGATTTTCTTATGTCGGGATCAATATGCGCGTACTATGTGTTCAATTCTTCCAGATTTTTTTTTCCATTTAACGTTAATAAGATAATTGTTTTTATTTCCTAGTTTCGTTTGTTAATATTTTATTATTATGTATATCATATGATATCCATAAGTTTCGAATATATTCCTGACTAGTGCTATTAGCCAACTGAAAATATCGTGTACAGTATTTTTATGATCGAAAACTAGTCCTGAATATAGCTGTGTATTTCTGTGTATGAATTAATGACTTTGTATAATTTTCATGTATTTTTATTCCTACATTAACATTTTCTTTTCATACGATAATATTTCGTTAGTATTTTTATACTTCCAAAATAAATTTTACGCTTTGAATATTATGTTGTGTGGAAACCATTTTTTCACTTATAGAAAAGTAATACTGATATTATATATTTTCTCTCGACACTTAATATTCATATTCGATGAATTAGGTCTTGCTAAAAGCATTCGTGTATTTTCATGTATCTGTTGGTTTATGTGTGTAACAAAGGCCCGATTTTTTAAACAGTGTAAACCTAGGATACCATATTGTTAGTTAGCCAGACACACACAAATGGATTTCATAAACGCATCTGACGTGGTTCTGTGTATGGCTAGGATCCCGTACGGGATTCTAGCCATACACAGAACCACGTCAGATGTGTTTATGAATTCCATTTGTGTGTGTCTAGCTAACTAACAATATGGTATCCTAGGTTTACACTGTTTAAGAAATCGGGTCAAAAACCGAGTTATGTTTTCATAATATTTTTGATTTTCAATTGAAGTGAGTTTAGTTTTTTCTTTAGGTTTGAGTCACAAAATTTAGTGTGTATGATAAATATTTTTCACAAATGTTACATTTTTCATTGTTTTCAAAATACGTGCCCCATGTTGTACAGACAGTCTAATAGATCTTTGTTAAAATATCTAAATAGATAAAAAGAAAACTAGAAATTTCGAAATTCTAGAGAGAAAAATCGACTTAGATTGGTAAGACCTTCAGAATCTATACATTATTCCTTGTGCATTTTCTTTTTATAACGTCATCTATTGTCCCAGGAACCCCCACCCCCACATCGCAACAGACACTACCTTCCTCTCTCCCTTTTTCCCCCTCAAAAAATGACTAGTTATGACTAAATAGGTCCACCAACTAAAGGAAAAGACTAGATATCACAAACACACTTCTACAGATCACTTGTAACTAGTTCCCCTCTAAACGAGTGCTTCTGAGGGAATGAACCTAACCCTTATGAGAATTTTCCCCTCACCTCCCACCTCATTTTGCTCTCCTTCTCCTCCTCCCCCCTCTTTTTTTTTCTTTTTCTTTTTATTAACCCTCTTCATGAGGTTCTCTCAGCACTCACCCTTCCGCCCGCCCGCCCACCCACCCGCCACCCTTCAAACGCTCTGCAACCCACGCCCATAATTCTCTCTCTCTCTCTCTCTCTCTCTCTCTCTCTCTCTCTCTCTCTCTCTCTATATATATATATATATATATATATATATATATATATATATATATATATATAATATATATATATATATATATATATATATATATATATATATATATATAATATATATATATATATATATATATATATATATATATATATATAATATATATATATATATATATATATATATATATATATATATATATATATATATATATATATATATATATATATATATTATATATATATATATATATATATATATATATATATATATATATATATATATATATATATATATATATATATATATATATATATATATAATAAAGAGAATAAAATAAAATATATGTACCCCAACTAGCTTTACACTAACTTAGCCTAATCTTACCACACACACACACACATGTAACTAGATACATAAACACACACACACACACACACACACACACACACACACACACACACACACACACACACACACACACACACACACACACACTCACTCACACAGGATGTTAATTATATTAAACAAGAAATATTACCCAGCAAGACTTATTTTTTTTTTTTAAATAAGGGCTGTGGGATGGGCCCTTTGTCGATTCCAAGTTTGTGAAGATATTGTTTAACAATTACACCCCACAATAAATGGTGTACTCAGTGAACGTTCTGAGTTGACAGGGTTTTTCAAATGAATTTATAAATGATTACTTTTGTAA
>JAXCGZ010017787.1:35000-37500 GCA_037179515.1 Halocaridina rubra | reverse complement strand
CCTGGAGAGCTGAACTTTTGGCATCAGCATTATCTCTGATACGATGACATATCAGGATTGTGGGCGGGGAATGGCAAGTGCCAAGTGCCTGTCAGCCTTCTGAGTGCCATTAAAAATAGAGGTAAAAATTGACCATTGAGTGATGAAGAATGACACTGGATTTTGAATCAGTATTCAAAGGCTGAATCTCTCTCTCTCTCTCTCTCTCTCTCTCTCTCTCTCTCTCTCTCTCTCTCTCTCTCTCTCTCTCTCTCTCTCTCTCTCTCTCCGCGTTCTCCTGCGTGTCGTAAAAGTTGACTAAATGAGGGAGAGCGAGGGGACTGGAACTCCCCTCCTAAACTTTCTTCCCGCAAAGAGTCAAGGTATTTTGCTTTGACTCAGCCATCACACACACACACACACACACACACACACGCACACACACACACACACACACACACACACACACACACACACACACACACACACACACACACACACACTCAAAATGGGCTTACGTCAATATACTTTTATTTATACACTCAGATCTTTCCCACCATTTATTTTAGTTTATTAAAAAAAAGATAAAGATAAAACATTACTTTCCTAAGTGGGGAGGTTTGAGGGGACTGGGAAGTCAGGCTACACAAAGATTTCCAGTAGGAAATATCCAATTAGAGCTCTGTTAATAGGCATCTGCTTTGACTCGGCTATTGGATTGCTCCCTTTGTATATATATATATATATATATATATATATATATATATATATATATATATATATATATATATATATATATATATATATATATATATATATATACCTACTCATATACCTGCCTATCTATCTGCTTACTTACTAACTTACTTATATATGTATCTACCGACATACATGCTACTAACATACATATATAACTACCTACTTAGCTATCTACTTGCCTAACTCTCTTTACTTACCTACCTGCTTATTTACTAACCTACTTATTTAGTATCTACCTACTTGCCTAACTCTCTTTACTTACCTACCTGCTTATTTACCTACTTACTTTCCTACCTAATTACTTAATTATCTGGCTATTTACTTGCCTACATTCCTTATAACCTGCTTACTCACCTACCTACAACTTACCTGCATCCCGTCTTACCTGCTTACTAATCTACTTACCAGTTTTTATGTTACTTACTTAATGGCCTACCTATCCACTTCTCTACTTACTTACCTAGCAACCTACTTCCCTACCTTCCTACATTTTTGTGTATTTACTCGTCTGCTTACTTAATTATGAAGCTGTTTTCCTTGATCTCTGGCCTTCCATAATAAACAATTGAATATAGAAGCCTTATGGCATAATACTCTCTCTCTCTCTCTCTCTCTCTCTCTCTCTCTCTCTCTCTCTCTCTCTCTCTCTCTCTCTCTCTCTCTCTCTCTCTCTCTCTCTCTCTCTATCTATCTATCTATCTATCTATCTATCTATCTATCAGTCAATCAATCAATCAATCAATAAATCTATCTATCTATCTATCTATCTATCTATCTATCTATCTATCTATCTATCTATCTATCTATCTGTCTGTCTGTCTGTCTGTCTGTCTATCTGTCCACCTTGAGTAAGTGTTGCTATTCTGGGAATGTACTTTTGGGGTAAAAAACGACATCTTCTAAGATCTCGCCTCCGCCATTTGGCGACTCTTGTTGGATTTGGCGCCAGACATTGGCGACATTCGCCACTTATTTTTTTATTTCTGCTTTTATTCGTATTTCATTTACTTCATGCTATATGTTTAGGTAAATAAGATTATCATCAGTTAATACCAATAATAATAAAATTATTATTATTATTATTATTATTATTATTATTATTATTATTATTATTATTATTATTATTATTATTATTATTATTATTATCATTATTATTATTATTATTATTTTTGTTATTATTATTATTATTATTCTTATTATTATTATTATTATTATTATTATTATTATTATTATTATTATTATTATTATTATTATATCATGAGTGTCATAAAATATATTATCACATAAATGAGGAAATATTAACAATAAAACAGTTTTCAATATTAAACTTGACCTACATAGCTAACATAGAGAGAGAGAGAGAGAGAGAGAGAGAGAGAGAGAGAGAGAGAGAGAGAGAGAGAGAGAGAGAGAGAGAGAGAGAGAGAAATTGCGTCTCAGTTTTCATTAAGATCGGCTTATGGTTATTATTTACGCATTTGTTAATAGGCCTAATTAATATCTCTTTCCTTTATCTATCTATCTATCTATCTATCTATCTATCTATCTATCTATCTATCTATCTATCTATCAATCTATCTATCTATCTATCTGCCTCTGTGTCTGTCTCTGTGTCTGTGTTTGTGTGTGTCTGTATTTATGGCTATCTGTCTGTCTATCTATCTATCTATCTATCTATCTATCTAATCTGTTTGTTGGGAGGTTCCTTCATCTATGTAATTATTACGTTCTCAGTATTTAATAGTCTATGCATAATAATTAA
>JAXCGZ010017787.1:10000-30000 GCA_037179515.1 Halocaridina rubra | reverse complement strand
GTTTATTTCCAAACACCCCCTTTGAAGAGGTGTATTGGATCTCTGGACTTGATCTTGGGATAATTGAAGGGGAAGACTAGCACGCACACCTCTCATCCTCCTCCTCCTTTACCTCTTCCTCTTCCTCCTCTCCTCTTCCTCCTCTTCCTCCACATCTTCCTCCTCCTCCTCCACATCTTCTCTCTCCTGCTCCTCCATATCTTCTTTCTCCTACTCCTCCTCTTCCTCCTCCTCCTCTTCCTCCTCCTACTTTTTACCTTCCTTCTCCTCCTTCTCCACCTCCTCTTTAGCTTCCTTCTCCTTCTCCTCCTCCTCCTTTTCGATTTACTCCTCTTTTTCCTCCTCCTCTTTCTCTTCTTACTCTTCCTTCTTCTTTCTCCTCAGCCTCCTCTTCTTCCTCTTCCTCCTCTACATCTTCCTCCTCCTCCTCAACATCTTCTCTCTCCTGCTCCACCACATCTTTTACCTTCTCCTCCTCCTACTTTTTACCTTCCTTCTCCTCCTTCTCCACCTCCTCTTTAGCTTCCTTCTCCTCCTCCTTCTCCTTTTCGATTTACTCCTCTTTTTCCTCCTCCTCTTTCTCTTCTTACTCTTCCTTCTTCTTTCTCCTCAGCCTCCTCTTCTTCGTCTCCCTCCTTCACTTATTTTCCACCTCCTCCTCCTCTTGCTCTTTCTCCTTCTTCGTCTACGTTCTCTATTTGAATATTTTTTATTCGCCTCCCCCTCCTCTTCCCCTTCTTATCTTTTTCTTATCCCATCCCATTCTCTTCATCTTCCTCCTTCTTCTTCCTCCTCCTCCTCCTCCTCTTCGTCTCCTTTTATTGCTTTTCCTCCTTTATCTACATTCTTAATCTATATTTTTTCTTCTTCGTCTTCTCTTCTTCCTTCGTTTTACTCTTTTTCTCCTTCTCTTATTCTTCTTCTAAGTGGACAGGTTCTGTCTCATTTAGTAAAGACGCGGTTCTGGCAAAAAATATCCTCTACAAACTTTCAAGAAATATATTTTGAGAGAGAGAGAGAGAGAGAGAGAGAGAGAGAGAGAGAGAGAGAGAGAGAGAGAGAGAGAGAGAGAGAGAGAGAGAGAGAGAGAGAGAGAGAGAGAGAGAGAGAGAGATAAGAATGAATGAAAAACGAAAGCAATTTCCTCCATAGATTCTCTCTCTCTCTCTCTCTCTCTCTCTCTCTCTCTCTCTCTCTCTCTCTCTCTCTCTCTCTCTCTCTCTCTCTCTCTCCTCTCTCCTCTCTCTCTCTCTCTTGTCAGTGAAAAGAAGGCGCGGAAATAAGTATATTTCCTTCAGAGAGTAACAGGAAGTGTTTGAGTGTGTGTGTGTGTGTGTGTGTGTGTGTGTGTGTGTGTGTGTGTGTGTATGTGTGTGTGTGTGTGCGCATTTATGCATGTGTATGTCGGAGTGCATAGATGCTTTTTTTGTGCGTGTTATTTATTTGTGTGTCGTGTGTTTGCGTCCTACTAGTGTTCCCATTCTTGACCTATTCTTTACTTTTAATCATTCAAACTAATTATATTTTGTACTTTCCCCTTTTGGTAACTCTGACCACTCTTCCTATTACTCAGCACTGCTTTTGGTACTTTGAAGGTATCCAAAGGTATGATTTGGGTAACTTACTCTTTAAATTCCCCTATCATTCGGCCTGATGCTTCTATAGCTTGCTCTCCCACTGACAAAGCCACTCTCTTTGGCTCTCATAGTTCTACCAACTTTTCTGTAAGCAATTCCAGTGCACATGTTCCTTGTATTTTACCCCTCTCAATCCCGATGCCTTTCCATATTCTTTCTTCATGCAAAGTCCATAAGGTTCTCCTCTCTCTAAAGACGAGTAAGGCATCAGGACCCAATGGTATCCTTGCAAGGTTCCTTAAGGAGTTTGCAGATGAACTGGCTCCTTTGCTTTCCATTGTTTTCACCTCATTCTCTCAAAAAGTATCTATCCTTCATATATGAAGCATGCTCTAATTCAGCCTGTTCCTAAGAAAGGTGACCACTCTATTCCTTCCAACAACTGACATATTGGCCTAAACTCTGCTATCGCTAAAGTAGTCGAAGTTCTGCTCAGTTCTCACTTCTTGAAACACCTTGAATCTAAATTGCTTATTTCCGATCACGAGTACTGCTTTCGCAAGGCAAGATATCCTGGTGACCTCCTGTCCTATCTCACTCATGTATAGGCATCTTCTCTGAAGAACTATGTGGAAGGCTTTTTCATCGCCATTGATATCTCTAAGGCTTTAGACGGAGAATAGCCCAGGGGTCTGTTGGTCAAACACCCTGCTTATGGCTATACTCCTTCTCTCTGTTCTCTGATTTAAATTTTTTTTTCTGACCGTCTTGTAACTGTTCTTGTTGACGCCTTAACATCTAGCTCATTCGCAGTTATTAGTGGTTATTCGCAGGACTCTGTTCCTTCTCTCCATCAGCAATATTCTCCAGTCCCCATCCTCCTCTCTTCTTCACGCCTCTGCCGACAATTTCATCCTTCCATTTTCCTCTGCCTTCTCTTTGCAGCCTTCATCTGCTGCTCGTAATCAAGCTAGTATTACTCTTTCTTCAACTTTCAATCCGATTTACAGAGAGTATCTGAGTGGGGCACCCTAATTTAGTTAAATTTAATGCCTTTATGACACAGTTTTTGATTATATCTTTATCTTCTCCTCCTAATAGTCATATTGTCTTCGAAACTAATGAGATTTATCCTCTTAATTCTATTAGGTAATGGTAAAGGTTGCCATGTTTCAGTTCAAATATCCATCTGAGATGCTCCTCAGAACGTCAGCCGGGGCAAGCCCCAACCCCCCACTGCGGTGACCAGCCACAGCAGTAAGCTCCCAGTGAACAGCTTAAACTCTCTTGCCTGAATGAGTCTCGATCTGCCGACCTCATGAATACGAAGCCAGCACGTTACCACTGTACTAGCCAGAGTATTAACATATAAAGAACCCAGATAGCCTGTAACTTGTCTTGGAGGAGTCACATAATCCAAATTTCTAAATCTGCATCTAAAAATACTGGTAGTTCGAATTCATTTTCGACATTACTTTTCTTCCTTTTACTTACACAAAATTTATAAAGTTCTTATCCAACCATGCGTACAATACTGATCGCACATGTCGGGTGCTTCTTCATATGTATATATATATATATATATATATATATATATATATATATATATATATATATATATGTATGCATATATATATATATATATATATATATATATATATATATATATATATATATATATATATATATATATATATATATATATATATATATATATATATATATATATATATATATATATATATATATATATATATATTAGTTTTAAACTTTTTGAAAGTTTTTAATTTATTTTTTGTGTACTGCAGATTTATCATGTTTCATCTGCTTTATAATAATCCTAAAAACTTATATATATATTTTTTATTTTGCTTTTGTTATTTATTATTAATTGGAATATTTTAAATATTTTAAATATTAATTATAAACCCTTTTTTTCCCGTAGATGTTTCAATTCATATGTGAATCTTTTTGAAAATTCTTTAAAGTTTTGTTTTTGTAAATTATTTGTTTAGTCTTTTTATTCTTGGTTTTAAAACTGAAACGCAGATGATTCATTTAATTTCTAAGTTTTAAAACTTATTGAAATGTGTTTTAATTAATTCTTAAAAATTTTTTAAATCTTAGTTTTAAAACTGGTTTTTGGTTCAGTTAGGTTCTGAGGTTTTAATCATTCAGAAAAAGACTTTATTTTTTCCTTTCAATATCTCTTAAACTCTTGTTTTTTTTTATATATATTTTAAATCTTGGCTTTGAATCTAATTACCAGTAATGCAGAAATATCTGTTCATTTCAGTATTAAAACTTTTATTGAAAATATTTTTTTAATTATTGTCCTTTCCAATGGCATTATAATTTCAAGCACATTTGATTTTGATTTTGATTATTAATTGTCTCTTTCCAATTTGAAATGTTGGTTTTAAAACTTTTTTTTGTATTGTAGATGTATCAGCCTATTTCCAAGATTTAAATCCCGTCTGAAAATTCTTTAGTTTTTATATTAATTTTTTTAAATTTTTGGTTTTTAAGATATTTAAATTCTTTTATAACTCGCTATTAAAAGTTAATTTTTTTTTTTTACTGTCAGTGTTTCAGTTTGAGTTTTAAATCCTTCTGAGAAATATGCTTACTTTTTATTATTGTGCTTGCGATATGTAATGCTTTCAAATTTTTTAAAGCTTGGTTTTAAAACTAGTTTTTAAAACCAGATTAATCAGTAAATTTCCGATTTTTCAAAAAAAATTTTTAATGCAGTTTTAATTTTGTTTACATATTTTACTTTTCCAATCTTAATTTTAAACCTTGATTTTGTACTGCAAAATTTTTGTTAATTTCAGTTTTAAAACTTATTGAAAATAGTTTTAATTTTGATTTATTTTCCTTTTCTGATTTAAAAATCTTGGTTTTAAAACTTGTTTTTACTGCCAATTTATCATTTAATTTCTGAGATTTAAACCATTGAAAACTTTTTAATTTTTGTTGTTGTCGATTAAATCTATTTTGTCTCCTTTTAAATCTTGGTTTTAAAACTTGTTTTTGCACTTCAGATGAATCAGTGAATTCCATAGAACTTAAAAAAGTTTTAAAAGTATGTTTATGGAATAAAAATTTACTTTGATTCACACACACACACACACACACACACACACACACACACACACACACACACACACACACACACACACACACACACACACACACACACACACACATTTTCTCGTCTTCTTTCTATATTCTGTGAGAGGGAGAACATAAAAATGAAGCCATCTCTGTCCCAAACCTCTCCCACCCATGGGTCGGGAGAAGGGGTAGTCATCAGGGGACTTAAACAGAGAATCAAGAAGTTAGAGGAAATGGTTATAAGCCTTGATGATAAAATTCGGAATATGGATGGAGAAATGAAAGAGAATGAAACACTCAGAGAACAAATAAGATCTTTGGAGGAAGCAAATAAAGCACAAGGGCAGGAGAGAAAGGAACTAGAAAAAAGAATAAAGAAGCTGGAAGGGGAAAAGAGTCAACTAGAATCTAGAATTTCTAAACAAGAAGATAAAAACAAACAGCTAAATGACAACCTAAAGGAATTAGATGTTAGTTCACTGCTCTCTTCTGAGAGAGACGAGATTGCTGCTTGGAATGTTCAGATTAAGGAAAACATTGAGCAGTTCAGAAAAGAGTTCCAGGAGCTGAATATGGAAAATGATGCCATGAAAACGTCCTTTGCTGATGCACTAAAGGGAAATGTGGCAGTAAAAGAGGCTGTAAAGGTGGTGGCACTGAAAAACATACAAACAGTTGACTATAAAGAGACAGTAATCGAAAAAATGAAAGACGTTGTGATGGAAAGGGCAAACCCACTCATCAGACAGGCACTTGATAAGGAGAAGACAGTGGTAATCTCAGGCATAAGTGAATCCCAGGAGCCAACATGGCAGGGGAGACTTGAAGAAAATAAAGCTAGCGTTGTAGACCTGATAAGAAAGCTTGGAGTAGTATGTGGTCCTGAGGATATTGTAAACATACACCAACTAGGTAAATATTCGAGGGAAGGAAAGCCGAGACCAACAAAAGTAACCTTTGAGAGAGGGGAAACATGTAGGGAAATATTGTTGAGAAAAAAAAGTCTAAAAGACCTTCAAGAATGCAAAGAAGTGTTCATTAGACGATACAGAACACAGGAAGAGATGGGAAAGATCAAAAACTTGTTGCAAGAGGCAAGAAGGTTAAATGATGAAAGAAATGAAGAAGAGAAGAAAAATTTTCGTTACAGAATACTTCCAGACAAAGGGGAGATAAAGAAGATAATGACAGAAGATCAGGGGATGGGGCCTCATTAAGATTGTTATACATAAATGCTGATGGATTAGCTGGTAAGGCAGTAGAATTAAAAGATAGGATCCACAACAGTAAGGCAGATATAGTAGCAATTACAGAGACTAAGTTGAGTGAGGACATAAACAGTGTCACAGTTTTTCCTAAGGGCTTCAGAATACTAAGGGTCGAAAGATCTGAGAGGACTGGTGGAGGGATAGCACTGCTCATAAGTGAGAGGATTCAAGTTGAAGAAATAAACTTGGCTATAGAAAGTGAGTTCAAGGAATTTCTTGTTGCTCGCATAAATACTGGGTCAGAGAGCATTATAATAACTGTTGTATACAACCCACCAAGGAACCAAAATAGGCTTGAAATTTATGAGGAAAGTCATATAGGTACTATTGAAGTCATAAACTCAGTTGTTAACATGGCACGGGAGAAAAAATGTAGGATTTTGATTATGGGAGACTTTAATCATAAAGAGATAGATTGGATAAATCTTGACCCACACAGTGGTGAGGACTCATTTGGGGCAAGATTCCTAGATTGCGTACAAGGGAATTTCCTACACCAACATGTAATGGAACCAACAAGAGCCAGGGGTGGGGATGAGCCATCACTACTTGATCTAGTGTTCACAGATAATGTGTTGGATATTGAAAATATTGAGTATGAACCACCAATTGGAAAGAGTGACCACTGTGTGTTGTTGATGGAGTATATCATTGAAGACATTCTTCCTGAGAGTAGAGGCACTGAGGACATGAGGAGGAACTATCGGAAAGGAGATTACATCAAAATGAATGAGCTTTTTGCAGTTATTGACTGGAGAACCTTATTTTACAACAAATCTGTACAAGAAATGTATGACATCTTTTGTGAGAAATATGGGAAGATAGTAGATTGCTGCATACCTGTCACCAAAGTAGGTGTAATTCATGCCAGAGAGAAATGGTTCGATAATGGGTGTAAAAGAGCTAAGGAGTGGAGAGACAAATGCTGGAAAAGGTATAGGAGGAGAAAAAACATAAATGCCTGGCAAACCTACAAAAGAGCAAGAAATGACTACCTAAGTAAAAGGAGAGAGGCAGAGAGAGATTATGAGAGGGACATCACCAGGAAGGCTAAAGAAAATCCCAAGCTTTTCCACAGCTTTATCAGAGGAAAACTGAAGGTAAAAGAACAGGTTTTAAGGCTAAAGAGAGCGGATGGAAGCATCACTGAGACGGACAAAGAGATCTGCAAAGAATTGAACAAGGAGTTTCAGTCAGTATTTACAGTAGAAAATACCCCACCCCCTCAGATTGCAGTGATAGAATCTCAAGGGCCGGTATTAGAGAACATCAACCTTACAGCCACAGAGGTATGCAAAGCGCTGATGGATTTAGATGTTCATAAAGCTACAGGTCCTGATGACATATCCCCTCATGTGCTTAAAAAATGTGCAAACACAATATCAGTGGCACTATGTATCATATTTAAGGAGTCACTGGAGTCGGGGGAGATTCCAAGATGCTGGAAACAAGCAAATGTGATACCTATCTTCAAAAAGGGAAGGAGGGATACGGCTCTGAACTATAGACCAGTTTCCTTGACCAGCATAGTTTGCAAAGTTATGGAGAAACTACTAAGGAAACATATCTCTCTTCACTTGGAATCCTTCAACTTTTTGTCATTGAGGCAACATGGCTTCAGAGAAGGAAGATCAACAGTAACAAACTTATTAGAATTTTATGATGAGGTAAGCCAAATCTTACAGGAAAGAGAGGGCTGGGCAGATTGCATATTCCTAGACTTCCAGAAAGCGTTTGACACTGTTCCACATGGGAGACTTATTAGGAAGCTGCAATCAATGGCTAGAATAGGTGGAAATGTCTTGGAATGGATAAAAACTTACTTAGAAGGAAGGGAACAGAGGGTTAGAGTAAGACACTCAGTGTCTGAATGGAGAAGAGTTAGTAGTGGAGTTCCACAGGGTTCAGTTTTAGGGCCACTTTTGTTCCTTGTATATGTAAATGACCTACCAGAGTCTGTAAATTCATTCATGAATATGTTTGCAGATGATGCAAAGATTGTGAAGAAAGTAAAAAACGAGAACAATGGTAGAGAACTTCAGGAGGATCTAAATAATCTGCATGAGTGGTCAGAAAAGTGGCAAATGAAATTCAATACCTCAAAATGTAAGGTAATGAGAATGGGTACAAGTGCAAGAAGGCCCAAGCTTGACTACTCGGTGGCTGGAGTACAACTTCAAGAGACAGAAAATGAGAGAGATCTAGGAGTAAACATACTGGCAGATTTGTCTCCAGAAATACATATAAATGGCGTAGTAAGGGCAGCATATGCATTCTTATCAAATGTAAGGGTAGCCTTCAGGCACATGGACAAGGAAATGTTCAGAAATATTTATGTAACCTATGTGAGGCCAAAACTCGAATATGCAGCCCCCTTTTGGAATCCGCACTTGAAAAAGCACATAGCTAAGCTTGAAAAAGTTCAAAGACATGCCACGAAACTGGTGCCAGAAATATGCAATCTCGGTTATGATGAGAGGCTGAGGGAATTAGACTTGCCATCACTCGAAGCTAGAAGAGTAAGGGGGGATATGGTGACAGTCTTTAAATTCCTTCATGGTTATGATAGAGTGGATAGGGATCGATATTTCGATATGGCTGGCTCTAGAACTAGAGGTCATAGTTTGAAGCTTCGTAAGAAAACTTCTTTGCAGGATGTAAGGAAATACTTTTTCAGTGTAAGAGTAGTTGATAATTGGAATTCGCTAAGCGAGGAGGTTGTTAATGCTATCTCAATCCATAGTTTTAAGGACAGGTACGATAAGTATTACTAAGTCTAAAAATGGAACCGATGAGGAGACGGGAAGATACGAGCTTTGGGCTCTTTCCCGTAAACACAATTAGGTAATCACAATTAGGTAATCACACACACACACACACACACACACACACACACACACACACACACACACACACACACACACACACTCTCTCTCTCTCTCTTTCTCTCTCACACACACATACGCGCGCACACACACACACACACGCACACACACACACACACACACACACACACACACACACACACACACACACACACACACACACACACACACACACTCTGTCTCTCTCTCTCTCTCTCTCTCTCACACACACACACACACACACACCAACTCTCTCTCTCTCTCTCTCTCTCTCTCTCTCTCTCTCTCTCTCTCTCTCTCTCTCTCTCTCTCTCTCTGCCATAGGAAGCAACCAAGAAAAAATCCTTACATGCTAATGGATTGAATGGACTTTTTACACCATATTTTATAGTTGTAAATGCTATTACTCCCCTTTATGACGATGAACACTGACAGATTGGAGCTGGGGAAGTCAGGCTGGATGCCCTTCCAAACGCCCTGCCGTGGGATCGATCGTGGGTCTGTCACCCTTAATCCCCATTTTTTTCTACCTTTAAATAGTGTTTATTTTTTTCCCCAAAGAGAAAACAATTCTCTGAATGGAATTTAAATAATACGAAAAATCCACATTTAAGAATTTTTATTTGAAGGCATTTAAAAGATACAGGAAATTGGGTAATATTTATGGTTGTAAATAGGTGACACATAGAATTAGACAATGAATAAAGCATATTTTTTTTGTAGTCTAATTAGATAGTTTTGATATGTAGCCAACAGGAAACATAACATTAGACAATTATTATAGTTAATTTTGTTTAGACTAAATGGCTATTTCTGATATGTAGTAAGTAGACGATATAATAGAACTAGACAAATGTTATAGATATTTTTTTATTTGTTGTCAGCATGAAATTAGACAATAAGTATAGTCTATTGTTTTTGTAGTCTACAAATGTAGTAACTAGTGGATAGATTAATTTAGAAAATTAGTATAGTTAAATTCTCATTTTTTGTAATGTACATAGCAAAAAATGTAGCAATTAGTGGATGATTTAATTAAGACAATTGTTATAGTTAATATCGATTTTTTTGTAATCTACAAAATAAATTTTATTTTTTTGTATTTAAATATCAACTGAATTAATACATTCTTGATATGCTTGTTTTTAACTATGAATGTATATGTATGTATATGTATATATATATATATATATATATATATATATATATATATATATGCTTAGAATATAGTTTTAGATTATGTATTCAGATTCTGTATATGCATTATCAGAAAAATACATATGTATTCTGATTATGTATATATGTTACCTGGCAAATACATATGTATCTGAATCTTGCATATGTAACCAAAGGAGGGTATACGTATGTGCTCTGATCTTATATATTTCTTATCAAGGAGAATACATATGCATTTATATCTTATATATGTAGCCACAGGAAAAATACATATACATTCTGAACTCGTGTATGTATTATCAGAAAATATACATATGTATTTAGATCTTGTATATATATTATCAGGAAAAAATGCATATATATTCATATCTCGTAAATATATAAACAGAAAACCACACAAATGTATATGCATTAATAGATTTGACTATATGCATTAGTAAGTGTTGATATGTACACTACTGATATGTCTAAATACATTGATTATATTGTAAACATTTGCTAGAATATGTCTAATAGCCATAGAATTATAGTGACGAAACTGGAAGACATATTTGGGACACTTCCACATATATACATTTTCATACATATATATATATATATATATATATATATATATATATATATATATATATATATATATATATATATATATGTATATATATATATATATATATATATATATATATATATATATATATATATATATATATATATATATATATATATATATGTATGTATCATACAGACAGTCTTGCATTTGGATTCCTTTGTTATTATTATTATTATTATTATTATTATTATTATTATTATTATTATTATTATTATTATTATTATTATTATTATTATTATTATTATTATTATTATTATTATTATTATTATTATTATTATTATTATTGTTATTATTATTATTATTATTATTATTATTATTATATTTAGTCAGCAATCATTCTTCTATTTAAATTGTTATGGAAAAGAAAGGCAAGACCTTTTGGTATTAGATAGGTTGAAGGGTGACTAACTAGTAGAAAAAGGCTAGCCTCTTTTACATTCTTCTTGATATTTAAAAAAAAAAATATGTCTATTGGTGTTAGAGAGGTTAATGGGTGATTATATAGTTAGAAAGGCTAGCCTTTTTTATGTTATTTATATCTATTTGAACGAATACAAAACTTATCTTAGAAGTAGAGAGGGGGGTGAGGTTTGCCTTTTTTTATTTATTTTTTTATTTTTATACCGATTGGTAAAAACAAAAGGCATGATTATATTGAGGAAAAAAGGCTAGTCTTTTTACAGTATCCTGTCTCATGGAAAAGAAACGGAAGACCTATCTATTAATATTTTTTTTTGTTAAGAGAAGCCATGACTCTTAATATTAGAAAAATGCAAGAAGTAGGAAAAAGCTATGCCTTTTTTTTGCATTCCTTTGTCCACTGGAAAAGAAAAAGCAACACCTATCTTCCTTTGTCCTTTGGAAAAGAAAAAGCAAGACCTCTCTAAGGAGAAAAGGCTAGCCTATTTACATTCATTTCAAATTAATTAGTAAAGAAATTTAGACCTCTCTTGGAGGTGTAAAGTTGGAAATATTTATATAAATATATTTTATTTTGCTTTCTGGTAAAGAAATCCCGATCTCGTTTGCAAAAGTAATTTCCATTTTAGAGATAGCTTATGTTCTATTATCTTTTGGAATAGATAACGAAAAATCTATTGTGTAAGATTACTAAAAAGAGAGATAATTCTATTTCAAAACTAAGTTCAGTTTTAGAGAGAATTAATTTTCTATTATCTCTTTGCAAAGATCTATTGTTATATAAGTAATTTGAATGTTGGAGATATTTCATTTTCTATTATCTCATGGAATAGAAGAATAGAAATCTATTGTATATAATGAATAGAAATTGAAACAGCTATTGTTATAGGACTAATAGAAATTAAGATTTTAATCTGTCTTGGAAGTGAAATGAGATTTCTATTGTGTTAAGATTTGTAGCTTGCGGTTTGGTCAATGCAGTGACTGCTTTTTCCCATCTACCTCCAGACTCTGGAACTCTCTTCCTCCTTCTGTCTTCCCTAATTTTTATAATCTGGCATCATTCAAAAAGTGGATCTATTGTCATCTCAGGGCCTAATCCTGCCATGTCTCCAGATCTTCAATACTTCGACTATTCTATCAGCCTGTTCTTTTACTGTTATCATTCTGTCAT
This sequence comes from Halocaridina rubra, assembly GCA_037179515.1. NCBI lineage: Eukaryota > Metazoa > Arthropoda > Malacostraca > Decapoda > Atyidae > Halocaridina > Halocaridina rubra. The sequence goes on along the minus strand of JAXCGZ010017787.1, from coordinate 17,791 downwards.
TACGACCTTGTCCTTAAGCTTCTACTTTTTCTTCATCTCAATGCTTTCTTGGTGCCCAGGTCCGATGAGGGCAATATTCATTTCTGTCCCAGTGTCACGCTCATAAAAAAAATTATCGATAGAAAATGAAAGTTCTATTGTGTAAGTTTGAGGTCTGAATCTATAATGGTTAAATGAAAGATCTATTGTGCAGGACTAATAGAAAATGGAAGATATATTGTTGTATGATTAATAGAAAACGAAAGATCTATTTTCTATGAATAAGGAAAAGTGAAAGAACTATTGAGTATTGATAATAGAAAATAAAAGATTTTAATCTATTATCTCATGGATAATAGAAAATGGAAGATCTGAATCTATTATTTCATGGATAATAGAAAACGAAAAAGCTCTGAATCTATTATTTCATGGATAATAGAAAACGAAAAAGCTCTGAATCTATTAATCTCATGGATAGAATAAAATGGAAGATCTGGATCTATTATCTCATGGATAATAGAAAATGGAAGATCTGCATCTATTATCTCATGGATAATAGAAAATGGAAGATCTGCATCTATTAGCTCATGGATAATAAAAAAATGAAAGATCTGGATCTACTATCTCATGGATAATAGAATATGAAAAATATCTGAATCTATTAGCTCATGGATAATAAAATATGAAAGATCTGGATCTATTATCTCGTGGATAATAGAAAATGAAAAATATCTGAATCTATTATCTCAGGGATAATAGAAAATGAGAGATCTTTTGTGTATATGGAAGTATATAGGAAGATATATTTTTCTACCCTAAAGAGAATGGAATTATCCAAGTGGGGAGTGTTGGTGATTGGAGAAATGTTGGGGAATGAGAGTTACATTTCTACCAGAAATATAATGGAATTATTCTGATGGGGAGTGTTGGGGATTGGGAAAATTTTGGGGAATGAGTTTTATTTTTGCCAGAAATAGAATGAAATTATTCTGATGGGGAGTGTTGGGGATTGGGAAAATTTTTGGGAATGAGTTTTATTTTTACCAGAAATAGAATGGAATTATTCTGATGGGGAGTGCTGGGGATTGGGGAAATGTTGGGGAATGAGTTTTATTTTTACCAGAAATAGAATGGAATTATTCTGATGGGGAGTGCTGGGGATTGGGAGAATGTTGGGGAATGAGTTTTATTTTTACCAGAAATAGAATGGAATTTTTTTTATGGGGAGTGTTGAGGATTGGGAAAATGTTGGGGAATGACTTTTATTTTTACCAGAATGAAATTATTTTGATGGGGAGTGTTGGGGATTGGGGAAATGTTGGGGAATTAGTTTTATTTTTACCAGAAATAGAATGGAATTATTTCGATGGGGAGTGTTGGGGATTGGGGAAATGTTGGGGAATGACTTTTATTTTTACCAAAATGAAATTATTTTGATGGGGAGTGTTGGGGATTGGGGAAATGTTGGGGAATTAGTTTTATTTTTACCAGAAATAGAATGGAATTATGTAGCCTAAGGTCGGTGGGTATAATATTCTTGCTTGAAAGAGGGTGGAACTATACAGTTGAGGAATTTCGGAAAAAGAGGTAATTTCATTACGTCAAGTGGAGAGCGTTGGGGATTGGGGAGGTGTTGAGGATTGAGGCAGTGTCGGGGAATGAGAGCTTATTCCAACTAGAAAGTTAATTTTTACAAGCGGGGAGTGTTGGAGAAAGATGGACATAACGGAATTCTCCAAATGGGGAGTGTTGGGGATTGGAGAAGTGTTGGAGAATGAGGGATTAATTTACACCAGAAGCTGGATGGGGATTGTTGGGGGAAGAGATAAGTTTATTTCTGCTAGAAAAAGTGAAATTATCCAATTGGAAAGTGTTGGAGCTTTGAGATATTTTGAGGATTTGGGAAGCGTTGGGGACTGGAGAAGCGTTAGGGATTAGGGAAGTGTCGGGTATCAGTGAAGTGTTGCAGACCGGGAAAATTGAAGGTTGGAGAAGTGTTGGGGATTAGTGAGGTGCATGGAACAGGGAAGGTGTTGGAGATTGGGGAAGTGTTGGAGATTATGATTGGGGAAATGTTGGAGAAGGTTTGGTGATTTATGAGATGTTTGGAACTGGGAAAGTGTTAGGCAATGGGGAAGTGTTGGGGATTGGATAAGTGTTGGGGATTGGAGAAGTGTTGAGAATTGGAGAAGAGTGTTGGGGACTGGAGAAGAGTGTTGGGGATTGGAGAAGAGTGCTGGGGATTGGAAAATTGTGTTGGGGATTGGTGGAATTTTATTTCCCCAGCTGTTGGAAGAGCCCCATCCGTTCGCAGCGGCAGTTAGTCCCCCAGAGATTGCATCGACAGGAGGAATTGTTGCAGCAGGCCTTGGGGCGGTGGGTACAGCCTCCCGACCGAGGGATGCAGGCACGCCTGCCCAGGGCAAGGAGGAGAAAAGGAAAGCTTAGAATTAGTGAGGAATAATGATAATAATAATAATAATAATAATAATAATAATAATAATAATAATAATAATAATAATAATAATAATAATAATAAAATAATAATAATAGTAATAATGATATTAATAATAATATTATTAATAATAATAATAATAATAATAATAATAATAATAATAATAATAATAATAATAATAATAATATTAATAATGATAATAATAATAATAATAATAATAATAATAATAATAATAATAATAATAATAATAATAATAATAAGAATAAAATAATAATAATAATAGTAATAATGATAATAATAATAATAACAATAATATTAATAATAATAATAATAATAATAATAATAATAATAATAATAATAATAATAATAATAATAATAATAATAATAATAATAATAATAATAATAATAATAATAAAAATAATAACAACCTTAATAGCACTCATAACAGACGTATACCTAATTCTTACACAGTAAATATTTATGAAAATAATAGCTATAAATTTTGATCTATTACCACGTGTCTCCTCTGAGGTCAAATCCATCTTGTAGACGATAATTCTCACGGGACTAACTAGCATAAAGACTATCAAACTAAAGGCATATACACTAAAATATACTATAAATAGCAACCTCTTATTAGTGCAGAACTAGTAAACTAGCATAAACAGTGTAAATATAGATTGAAGAAACTAGAAAAAATTAGCCCAGAGGCTTCAGTAATAAAAAAAAATAGCACAGACGCTTAAATAACGAGATGCCAACTCTGGACAAAATGGTGGTGATACTAGCAATGCATTTTTAGTGCAAAAACTAGTAAACTAGTATTAAAAAAACTAGCCCAGCGGCTACAATAATGAGAAAATAGTATGAAATAATAAGTAGGCATAACTAGCTCTCCATCTTATAATAGTTCAGAACTAGCACTAATAGCAGCTTAAATAGAGCGAGAATACTAAAGAAAAACTAGCCTAGAAAATAGCATGAAAAACCACAAGAAACTTTGGCCAAATTCATGATGATTGCAAAATCATACATGCAAGAAAAGATTAATAAATTGATGTTTATAATTATTGGATTAACCACAGGGTATATGGCCAAGGGTCTTCTACGGAGCTTTAAAGCAGAAGAACCTTACCCACTTACGCTGTGGATGACCCCAACAGGCTGGTGAGGGGAAGTAAGAGGAGTTAATGAGATATATTAGCGTCTGGTGAATGTGTGTGCTTTGACTCGGCCCTCCCTTACAAGAGGAATTGCAGCCATTGCATATGTTTGTGTAATTAAAAGGGAGACATTGACTTACCTGCTGTTTAACTACTATTAGAAATTAAATAGTAGAAATAGTAGGATATAGTTTTTTTCAGATTTGATAACGAGTAATAACCACACCCAAAATAAAGCTGAATAACACCATAAATTCTTAGGTTAGGTTAGGCTTTGTTAGGTTATGTTAGGTGACTTGCCTAATAAATATGCATAACCTTAGAACACCCTGGGATAGCTCTTTATAATAAGATTTTTTTTCTATGTCTTACCTTTTACACAGCTCAAAAAAAGATTTATTTTTTTTGTTTTGATTTCGTGATCTTCTTCCTCTTTTGGGACTTGATTGTAGAAAGTGTCTTAACTTCTTGACTTCAAGATATCCTTCAGAGTCGGATTATGTGGAGTTCATCTGTAAAAGACACCTCTCTGTCTGTGGCTAAGAAGATGCCTGTCTATCCATGGCAAAGAAGACACCTGTCTACTCGTATCCATTGTTAAATCATTGTTCTCCATAGCTAAAAATATTTTTTTTCCTCGTATCAAGACACCTCTCTGTCTATGTGTCCGTTTATATCTAAAAAGACACCTGTCTATTCATGGCTAAAAATACAGTTGTCTATGCATCTATGTCTAAAATGACACCTGTCTATCCATGTATAAAATAACACATCCATTCATAGCTAAAAGAACATTTGTCTATCTTTGTCTAAGAAGACACCGGTGTATCCATGACTGTAAAGACATCTATCCATCCATGGCTAAACATACTCTTCCAATCCCTACTAGAAAAAGAAAAAACCTCTCTATTTGAGTTTTGATATCTCCTATCTATTCAGAAAAGGCATTATCCTCTCTATCTGTGATTTAGTGGATGCAAGCATAGATTTATAGCTGCCTATCTATTCAGAGAAAAGAAAACACCTCTCTTTTGGAGTTGTGATATGTGTTTGCTGAATGAAAGGATAAAATCCTAACTACTGATCTATTCTGAGTAGGAATACCTCTCTTTTTGAACTTGATATCTGTCATTTGATGGAGAAAAGTGTTTAATTTCAAACAACCTATCTATTCTGACAGTTGTAAATTCTAAGCTTCAGTGAATATCAAATTGTGCCTATCTATTCAGAAAGGAAATCCACCTTTCTGCCAGTTGTAAATTCTGAGCTATGGTGAATTTCAAATTGTGCCTATCTATTCAGAAAGGAAATCCTCCTCTCTGACAGATGTGAATTCTGAGCTTTGGTGAATTTCAAACTGTGCCTATCTATTCAGAAAGGAAATCCACCTTTCTGACAGTTGTAGATTCTAAGCTTTGGTGAATTTTAAACTGTGCCTATCTATTCAGAAAGGAAATCTACCTTTCTGACAGTTGTGAATTCTTAGCTTTTGTGAATTTCAAACTGTGCCTATCTATTCAGAGAGGCAATCCACCTTTCTGACAGTTGTAAATTCTAAGCTTTTGTGAATATCAACGTGTGACTATCTATTCAGAAAGGAAATCCACCTTTTTGCCAGTTGTAACGTCTGAGCTTTGGTGAGTTTCAGACTGTGCCTATCTATTCAGAAAGGAAATTCCCCACTCCAATCGTTGTAAATTTTGAATTTTGGTGAATTTCAAACTGTGCCTATCTATTTAGAATGGAAATCCACCACACTGACATTTGTAAATTCTGAACTTTGGTGAATTTCAATCTGTGCCTTTCTGATAGAGAGGTAATCCTCCTCTCTGACCATTGCAAAATTCTGGTGAATGACAGGTCAGGTTTAGAGTATCCTATCTTAACTATTCAAAAGGTAATTATTCTCGTTTGATATTACTGAATAATAGGAGAGCTTAGTAGCTGTTAATTGTAGAAGGGCTGATGAGCTGAATACGGAGCTGCAAAGCTCTTCACTGCAAAAGAACTTAGGGAGTTTAGCTAGAGGATACCTTAGGATATGTAAATTGGAAATAATTTAAGTTGCTCAATACAGACCAATTTAAGAATTATCTGTAAATGAGCTGTGATGTTACTAACTGATAAAGAAATCTTACTTACTGTGTATACATAAAAAAAAAATCAGATATCTACATTCAGTGTATGACTTTCTATATATGTATATATTTTTTTTATATTCCTCGTCCTGATTTCATTCCTTATACAATTAGTTACCCTATATGTTATTCTTGTTCCTTATTTTTCACTTTTCCTTACTGATTTAATCTCTCAAGTCTGTAAAGTAAATAATAATCTTCTATTTTTCAGTGTTTGGAACTCGATTTCAGATACAAGTCGAGTTCTCATTGGTGGTTTTCATCATTGCAGATGTTTGGAGTGAATTTAATTGTGTCTTTAGCTTTTGGCATTTGTTTCTAATTAATCGTTAAGAGATCAACAACATCCAAAGGATATCGAAAACAAAAAAATCATGCTACACACATAGACACTTTATTATATATATACCATATTAATTAATAATATTTCTCTCTTTTGGTAAACTTTTTTAAATTTCAAATAAAGATACAATTAGATTATTTTCAAGCCTGGACCTGATTAGGGTATGTGGCTGGATTATACCCAATCAGAACCTGGCTTTGAGAAGGTATGGATATTGTGATTGGCTAAATCAAGTGGCTGGAGGAGGGGATTGGCCAATGACGAAATACCCACACCCGGAAGAACAGATCCAATACATAAACTTAGAACATGCAAGTAGAGTTGATAACACAATTTGATCAAGTGGGAATTTAACTCTTATTTAACTCCGAGAATGAAGGTATACAAACACAAATTATGACTTATTTTTATCAGTTTGAAGATAATTCACCTGTCGTTTTACGCTGGGTTGAGACACAGGGCTGATACCTAGACCAAGGACCGTCAACAAAGCATCAAAAGAATACCTGAAGATGTTTGGAAAATCTATATCCTCATCTCTCTTTTATCTAGGCAACACTGTTGGTTCCCTAAGAAGAAAGCTTGACAAATTTGTTTGATTTGATTTTTTGTTTTGGTATTTTTTTATTGAGTTCTTTAACCTAAATGCTGTAATGATATGTACAGTTTTTGGTTTGGATACTGGAAAGACACTGGGATTTATATACTTGAAGCTAGAAGACGATCCAATCTTGATGAGAGAGAGGATTTGTCTTCCTACACAGAGGACTTGGAACTTCCTGATGGTGGATCATAGATTATGCAATTACAGTAGAAGAGCCAAGTGAAGAAAAGAATGAAATACAGAGTAGTAGGAGGATGGCCAGAGATGTTCTGAGACATATGGAGAAGACTGTAGACTTGAGAGTTGATATGCTCTGAAGGACACAATCGACAGACATGGATCACGGTGCAACAAGGTCTCCGTAGTTTTCCCAGGGGCAGGTGACTTTCTGGAAGGGGTCTGAAATTCAGTGCCCTTTTATTTTCCCCATTGCTGGAAGAGTCCCATGCGCTGGCATCGGCAGTTGGTACCCCACAGATTGCAACGACATGAGGAATTGTAGCAGCAGTCGTTGGGTCGGTGATCGCAGGCTCCAGAGCGACGGATGCATGATCTCCTAAAAAGATAGACGTAGGGAGAAGAACGTCTGAACAGACAATAAGAAAGGTACAACTCGGTTTGGTGACGATGGTCATGAAGATTTTTTTTGATGTGAAATATGAAGCGTTGACTGTTGTGTTTTTTTGAGTGACGATGCTTTTAATATCTTTTGATATACGATTGGTCTGTGCAATATATCTTCAGTTAATTTAGATTCTCCTGACATAAGCTGCCACTAAACAAGAGGACTGAACTGTGCAGTTTAAGGTTCATGTTTCTTTATACTCTCCTCAGATAAGATTCCACGGCACGTAAATTCTGTGAACTCTCTAGTCTCATAATCTTACTGCATGAAACCTTTCCACATCAGTGGCTAGATTTAAAGACAATATCTAGCTGTGAGCTCATCTCGTCAATGGCTAGATCTGAATGCAATATCTGGCTGAAATATCTCCACATCAGTGGCTAGATTTTCATGTAATATCTAGCTGAGATCTCTCCACGTCAGTGGCAAGATTTGAATGCAATATGTAGCCGAGATTTCTCCACGTCATTGGCTAGATTTAAAT
>JAXCGZ010017787.1:0-5000 GCA_037179515.1 Halocaridina rubra | reverse complement strand
TTCTAGCTTCAAACATACACAGAAAGCTAAACATCTCGTTCAAAAATACGAAAAATACACAGATAAAGCTAAACCTTTCGACCAGAAGCTAAGATATAAGCTAAAATTACATTACCTTCAGTTATTAGGGCGTGATAAGGACTATATATACATACATGTATATACATATACATACCTATATATACATACATACGCACTCCATTTGTCTAATAACAGTATTATTTAGACCAAGACTTGTTTGATATATATATATATATATATATATATATATATATATATATATATATATATATATATATATATATATATATATATATATACACACACACGCAATTTCTTTATGACAAGTGGAAAGATATGCTGGTGATGTGTACATTTAAAAAACTAAAACACACATACAGATACACATATATTTAACATCTAAAACACATATTTACCAAAACCACATTATTGTTTTTGGTTCTATGGTAAGAAAAAACAATTGGAATGGAACATTAAAAAAAATTAATTATTTAGTATTTTCGTGACCTCAGGTGGGTCAGCCACTTAATGTACTTTGAGAAGAAAGGTCAGGTTCAGGCGAGGTCACGAAATCAAATAGATAATTAGGGGTAACCTAATTTAATTTTTTTTCTATTATAATGTGATGAATACATGTATTATTTTAATATTTAATTACCAGTACATACTCTAATATTTACTGTAACAGTATATACTAATCTACATACATACATACATACATACATACATACATACATACATACATACATACATACATACATACATACATACATACATACATACATACATACATACATACATACATACATACATACATACATACATACATACATACATACATACATACCTGGGTGCGTGCCTGCGTACATACATACATACATACATACATACATACATACATACATACATACATACATACATACATACATACATACATACATACATACATACATACATGCATACATACATACATACATACATACATACATACATACATACATACATACATACATACATACATACATACATACATACATACATACATACATACATACATATATTCATACATACATACGAGTTCATACACAGTCTACTAATTAATTGTTTACTGGATGTCAATATTAATAACAACAATGATATTTGTTCAACAAATGCTTTGTTACATTCTAAAGGAGATTTAGCAGAACAATTAGCTATTTAGTAATTCTGGAAACTGCAATTGTATGCAAGTAATTTATTTTGCAGTCAATGGTATTGCAGAGAGAGAGCAGGGGAACTGTGTATATAAATAGGAAGGAAAGCTTTCTTATTAATCCTTTCCAAAACTGATTCATCTACTCCTTCTACTACAGTTTTTTTTTCTATTTTACAGGACTGAAAAAAAATCTACTTTTCAAGACTGAACCATCTACTTATTCTACCACTATTGTTATCTAGTCTCCAAGACTAAGTATTTACTTATTCTGTTGCTGTTTGTAGCCAAGCCTAAATAATCTACTTTTCTACCACTATTTTTATCTACTTTTCAAGGGATACCTACTTATTTTACCACTATTTTATCTACTTTCCAAGGGCTATCTAATTATTCTACCACTATTTTATCTACTTTCCAAGGACTATCTACTTATTCTACCACTATTTTATCTAATTTCCTAGATTAAGAATCTACTCATTTTACCACAAAATCTATCTTCTCTCAAAGACTAAACCATCTACTTATTCTACCATTATTTTTATCTACTTTCCAAGATTAAACTATCTACTTATTTTCACTTGTTTATCTACTTTCCAAAACCAATCTACTTATTCAACTAAATTTTTTCTCTACTTTCCAAGACTAAACCATCTACTTATTTAACCACTATTTTTATATTCTTTCTAAGACTAAAGCATCTACTTATTCTACCACTTTTTTGTCTACTTTCCAAAACTAATCTACTTATTCTCCTACAATTTCCAACTCTTCAAATCCAAAAGACAACCAAAATCAATATTCTTCTACAACACATACAGAAACAAACTTACAAAGCAAATTTTTAAGACAAATACAAGGATAAGGAAACACTGATAGACAGACAGACAGACAGACAGACAGACAGACAGACAGACAGACAGTCAGTCAGACATACAGACACAGTCAGACAGACAGACAGACATACATACATACAGACAGACATACATACATACAGACAGACAGACATACATACATACAGACAGACAGACAGACAGACATACATACGGACAGACAGACAGACGCACACAGATTGCAAAAAGAGACATAGACAGTGATATACACAGACACACAACAGTTGATATTTTCTACATTCTAGAGTCACTGAAAATTTTGTTGTTGTTGCAATATTTCTTTGTTTAAATCTACTTTTTACATCTACTTTTATATTATATCTATTTTTTGATATTTTGATAGTATTTAAGCAGTATGTCAACTATTTCAATATTTTATCCACTTTTATCTAACTAGTATATTATCTACTTTTCATATTTTTAGTATCTTTTCATCTACTTTGGTCGATGGTTTATCTTATATCTACTATTATATTTTATCTACTTTTATTTATTTTAATCTACTTTCTTATTACTTTTTCTTTTTATAGACATTTATGTGAATTCGTAAGTGAAAACTTCGAAGTATTCTGCAGAGAAAAGAGAGAGAGAGAGAGAGAGAGAGAGAGAGAGAGAGAGAGAGAGAGAGAGAGAGAGAGAGAGAGAGAGAGAGAGAGAGAGAGAGAGAGAGAGAGAGAGAGAGAGAGAGAGAGAGAGAGAGAGAGAGAATGTGATAGTCTAGCTAGCAAAAAAAATATTATTTATTATTTATTTATTAATTAATTTATTATTGTTTATCGAAAGTATTAATTGAAAATGCTAATGATTTGATTATCATAATAAGATCAGTTTATTTTCCAACGTAATTTGGTTGACCTCACCAAAATGGTGGCCATTTAAATGCTCTTTGATATGGCATAACATATCCATATCCTTAAGACTGTCTATGCTTCTTAACCTTCAGAATGTTTCGTCATTCAATTTATTTTGCTCTACCTCACCAATTGGGCGGCCTATTTGATTTTTCTTTGGAGTGGCATAACCTATCCAGATCCAAAAGGCTGTCTATGAATCTAAACATTTCGAAAACTCTTTACATAATTTTTTTTAAACTTTATTTTATTAAATTTTTTGGAAAAGAGAATGAAAATTACATTAGAACAAGATTACTATTAATTAGTGATTTTTGAAATTAAAGTATTTTTATTATTATTATTATTATTATTATTATTATTATTATTATTATTATTATTATTATTATTATTATTGTTGTTATTATTATTATTATTATTATTATTATTATTATTATTATTATTATTATTATTATTATTATTATTATTATTATTATTATTATTATTATTATTATTATTATTATTATTATTTGTAAATTCAGAAAAACGCATTTTTCCAATTAATTAAATATTCCAAGAAAATATTTTTAAGCATAAGACATTAAAATAAAAAATAATTTATTAAAATTTTATATAAATATTATTGACCAAAAATACGTGCAATATAAGTATAAGATTTTAAAGAATTATTTTGTAAAACTTGATTGAAAATTTTGAAAAAAATATAATATTTCAGCCTAAGCAAGCAATAGGCCTAAGTAATTTAAGTAATAGATAGATAGATAAATAGATGTTTAGATGCATAGACAAATACACTGCCGGATGGCCGAGTGGTAGAAAGACAGATAGATTAATATAACGATAGATAAGTCGATAGATTGAGAAATAAATTGATAGATGATTGGCTGAATGGATCGATAGATAAATCGATAGATTGAGAGATAAATTGATAGATGATTGTCTAATAGATAGATAGATAGATAGATAGATAGATAGATAGATAGATAGATAGATAGATATAAATATATAATAATGTATGCATATTTATATGTACATACCAGTATGCACATACAAATACACAAAGAGTGAGAGAGAGAGAGAGAGAGAGAGAGAGAGAGAGAGGAGAGAGAGAGAGAGAGAGAGAGAGAGAGAGAGAGAGAGAGAGAGAGAGAGAGAGAGAGAGAGAGAGAGAGAGAGAGAGAGAGAGAAATATCATGCAATATGGGAAAACTAATTAAATAGAATAAAAATAGGAGAGAAAGATATTAATTAGAAAATGAAATGCAAAACTTTTATATGAAATATTTCTTTCAATATACAAAGAAAAAAAATCAAATTGCTAGGCCTAACTAGCCAGAAGTTGAAGGAAATTATATGTAGGCATCAAAAATATGAAGAGTTCTGTTTTTTAACATTTAAACATTTCTAAGACTAACTAACTATCCAAGAGGAGCCAAATTTTTATAATTAGATTTATTTTAAATTTGAAATGTATTATTTATTAAATTCATTTACTTGGAAAATCATGCGAAAGACACGCCCACTGAAGATTGGCTAGGCTAAGAGCTACGTCATTGACGCTTTAACCAATCATATGTCTCATGGGATAACTGACATCTCTATTCGGACCAATCATGGACAGACACGCGTTTCTTTCGACCAATCACAAAGAGGCTTCAGAGTATCCAATTCCAGTGACTTTTTTCTTTCTCACAGAAACAAAAGACAGTTGCTCGAGGCTTCTGTCCAATTACTCGTGGTAATGTCTGTCAACTCTAAACATTGATCAGCTGTCTTGTTTACACAATTAGAAATTTTGATTATGTGGTTATATGACTTTGTTTACAGGTTATAGAATTTTATAATTTATTGGTAATATTTATATATAATTCTTTCTGTTTAAGCTGAAGAATTTTATGTATTTATGCGTACTTTTACACCTGTACATTATATTTTCTCTATTTACAAATGGAAAATGTTGCTCCTTTTTCATTAGACTTAATTCATAGCTCTTCCGTTGACAGGTAAATCAAATTTCATTCTCGGGATAATGAAATTGCAATT
>JAXCGZ010017786.1:37500-40287 GCA_037179515.1 Halocaridina rubra | reverse complement strand
GATAGATTCTAATTTACTTATGAATAATCGTCATAGTTTAAACGCAACAAACTCTTATGGCTCTGGCGGGATACCTTTTCGATTCTTGGTCGATTCCTTACCCGTTACCATTTACTATATCCTTATAATTATGAATACATCCATTGTAACAGGTGTTCATCCGGATTTTTGGAAGCATTCTATTGTGGCCCCAGTTTTTAAAAACGGAGATGCTGAAAATGTTGGAAACTACAGACCTATTTCTCTATTGCCCATCCTCTCAAAGATACTAGAAACAATAATTGCGAACCAATTGACTGATTTTCTCGAATCTAATAAATTACTTGCAAAAACCCAACATGGCTTCCGACCAAATCTTTCCACTGAAACAGCTTTGCTCTCAGTTACCAATAAGATTTATGAAAACATTGCAAACAAGAATTTATCCCTACTCTTGCTTCTTGATCTCTCTAAAGCATTTGATAGCGTCAACCATCAAATTTTACTCAAAAAATGCGAAGATTTGAATATTGATTCACTTTGGTTTGAAATCTATCTTGAAAATCGAGTTCAGTCAGTACGCATTGGATCAGCCATATCCTCTCCTCAGAAAATAAAGTTCGGAGTCCCTCAGGGATCGATCCTGGGGCCTTTACTATTTCTTATTTACTTAAATGATCTGCCTATATATATATATTCGTGACGGCCTCCTTGTTATATACGCCGATGACACTCAGATCCTACTGACAGGAGAGATTGATGAAACTAATGAATTGCTGACAAAAAGCGAAAGAGGTTTCTAATTAGTGCTAAAGCTTATTACAATAAGAACGGGCTCCCTTTAAACGAGAGCAATACTCAACTCATTTTCTTTGGCTCAAGGCAGTACATATCCCGTATTCCAAATAACATCAATTTAAGACTCGGCGATGTCACACTCGTTCCATCACAAAGTGTCAAAAACCTTGGAGTACATAATGGACAACTTTTTAACTTTCATTGTTCATATCGATGAATTGCAGAAAAAGGTTACAGGTTACACTTCTCTTTATTAACCGTGTAAGTGATAGTTTCAGCTTTGAATGTCGAGTCATGGTGGTGCAGTCCTTGGTACTTAGTATCTTAAACTACTGTTTGAGAGTTTGGGGCTCAACTAATAAGACACAAATGGGCAGAGTAAGTAAAATGCAGAATTTCGCTGCTAAGGTTGCTGTAGGGGGCGCTCGTAAACATGACCATGTCACCCCAATATATGATAATTAAAATGGCTCCGTATGGATGAGAAATACACATATGAAATGTGCCTTTTAATCTTCAAAATTCATCACAAGTTTATTCCCGACTGGCTCTTCACTTTGCCAACTGTAGCTCAGATTCGAGGGAAAGATTCAACACTAGAAGTCTGGACACCCTTTATATCCCAAGAACAAACACTGATACAGGAGCTAGAGCATTAAATGTTATTGGACCTAAACTATGGAATCAATTACCACAAAACATAAGATGCAGTCAGACAATATCCTCTCTCAAAGGCCACCTTATGAAACTTCTATTGAGGGATTAAGCTTCGTCTTGTGCGATGTTAGTTGATGTCCTCTTTGAAAAACAACCTTATGAAATTTTATTCAAGGACTAAGCTTTGTCCTGTCTTATCTTTTTATACTTTATCATTATTATTACATTTGCATGTTATATTATGGCGGTGAAATTGTATACAGTCCTTTTATCTATAACATTAATGTAATATCCTCTTAATAATCTGCTTATAATTACGTTTATATAACTATTGTATTGTACCTATTATGTAATAACCATTATTATTGATGGAATAAAGAATTTTGACTGACTTTTGACTTTGACTCACTCTCTCTCTCTCTCTCTCTCTCTCTCTCTCTCTCTCTCTCTCTCTCTCTCTCTCTCTCTCTCTCTCTCTCTCTCTCTCTCTCCTATACCCAAACCAATATTAAGTATGTGAAGAAACTGATCTTCAATATATTTATGTAACTCTCTCTCTCTCTCTCTCTCTCTCTCTCTCTCTCTCTCTCTCTCTCTCTCTCTCTCTCTCTCTCTCTCTCTCTCTCTCTCTCTCCTATACCCAAACCAATATTAAGTATGTGAAGAAACTGATCTTCAATATATTTATGCAACTCTCTCTCTCTCTCTCTCTCTCTCTCTCTCTCTCTCTCTCCTCTCTCTCTCTCTCTTCTCTCTCTCTTTCTTATACTCCAACTATATATATATATATATATATATATATATATATATATATATATATATATATATATATATATATATATATATATATATATATATATATATATATATATATATAGTAAGGAAGCCCATCAGTGAAACAAAACTTATAAAACAATGCTATAGAGCACTGTTTTATAAGTTTTGTTTCACTGATGGGCTTCCTTACTATTTAGTGCTGTATGCTAACAGTTTGTACTTATATATATATATATATATATATATATATATATATATATATATATATATATATATATATATTATATATATTATATATATATATATATATATATATATACATACACACACACACACACACACCCTCTTATACCCCAAGTAATCCTATGTGCGATGACACTGATCTACAACTGACCCCACACATATATCGGTAAAAAAAAACTCCCTTACAGAAGGGATTCATGGAGGAACACATTAGGAGACTAACTTTCAAAGAGCTTCCGAGTTCGACTCCTGAAGGAGGTTCGTACAGATTCTCTCTGCAGGAACTCTATTTGAATAACATGGGGAGGCACTTTTCTTCCTAGGCACTTTTCC
>JAXCGZ010017786.1:0-32500 GCA_037179515.1 Halocaridina rubra | reverse complement strand
CATTTTTGATGGAATAAAGTTTTTGACTTTGACTTTGACTTTGTACTAGAAACTGGTGAACTAATACGAGACTTTTTGTTTGGCAACTCTAGTCTCGTTTTCGTTACCCTAAGTGTATGCCCTTATGGACTGAGGTTAGTAAGGGCATACACTCAGGGTAACGATTACATCTGCCAAAGCAAGTCCTTCGTAAGAAGGCAACCGTCCTAGCCCTTAGTAGAAAAGGGAGTTCGTGACGTAAAACCGAATCAATCAGTCTCGTTTTCGTTTGTCAAGAGGCCATCTTAATTTGTCCTGTCTCGGCAAAGTACATCAGCATTTCCATCCGTACAAAGGAAGTAGCATAAAACGAAAAATCTCGTTTTATTGTCATTTACTAAATGCCATTTGTGAGTTAAATGCTGAAAAACAGAACTCGTCTTATTCTCGTTTCATTTTATGCTGCTGCTGATATAGGTTGAAACAAGTTGAAAATTACTTTTTGTCTCTCGAAAGTGTGGCTTTGGAAAGCAATGGGTTAAATCAAAAGCTTTTGTCCTCTTACTCAATATGATGCAATAGCCATCAAATGCCACGGATGCCATCAAGTGCCATGGATGCTCCCACGGTTTAAGAGAAGAAGAGGAAGAAGAGGGGAAGGGATGGGAGGGGAGGAGAACACGGAGGGGGAGGAGGAGAAGGGTGCTTAGGTGTAGAAGGAATCAGGGGGTGGGAAGGGAGAAGGGGCACTAAAGAGTAAGAGGAATTAGTAGTAGTAGTAGGAGGAGGAGGAGAAGGAGGAAGCACAATGCAACTTCCACGAAGGGAGGGAGAAAGGGGTAAGAGGAGGAGGAGGAGGAAGAGGAGGCGGAGGCACAGTGCAACATCCACCCAATATCTCCCGTCTCCCACCTCTTTGGCGGCAGACCACGGGATGGGCGGGATGTCAATGGACTGAAGAGGCAGACAGCACGGGCGTGACATCCGGTCCGCAAGTCCTGTACTTCCTGCTTGTGCGACTGTGACTGTCCGTCGTTTCATCACCATCATCAACGCAATCAACGCCATCATCATCATTATCATTATCATAGTCAGGAACTTTATCAGCATCAGTATCGCGTAGTCAGCGGCTTTTCATGAAGAAGAAGAAGAAGAAGAAGAAGAAGAAGAAGAAGAAGAAGAAGAAGAAGAAGAAGAAGAGAGGAGGAGGAGGAGATGATTCTACTAATGCAAGGAAAAAAATTCAAAGTTGAAGAAGAAGAAGAAGAAGAAGAAGAAGAAGAAGAAGAAGAAGGGGAGGAGGAGAAGGAGGAGGAGGAGGAGGAGGAGGGGATGTAGTGGGAGGAAGATGAAGGAGTTAAATGAAATGAGTCACTGTCTCTTCCTCATGCTATAATTGGTATGACTTTAATAAGAGTGGGATGTATAAAATGCCTCTCTCTCTCTCTCTCTCTCTCTCTCTCTCTCTCTCTCTCTCTCTCTCTCTCTCCCCCCCCCCCGTGTGTGTGTGTGTGTGTGTGTGTGTAGAGAAGCTCCTCTAAAATGCATACAAAAGGAAGACAAAGAAACGCAATCAGTTATTCGTCTGCAATTCTGTTTGTATGTAACTCATGAACGTATGTTTGTATGTGTTTTTGATACTACAGTCTAGACCAGTGGTTCTCAACCTTTTTCCCTCCCTTTCCCCCTTTGGGAATTTTCAACAAGCTCGTGACCCCTCCCCTTTCCATATTCCCCAGCGTCCTCCAATAAATAACGTTGAAAAATAATACGCATACTTTAACAGGAAATTATTAGGCGTAAATTAGCATGGCGTACCTAGCAACTTGAGGTGTTGGTGCAGTCTCAAATACAGATTCCCTGTCTGTGTCAAGAGGAAGCGTTCCAGTTTGCCAATTCCCATATTGCCGAATCCCAGTTTGGCGATTCCCAAGTTGCTTATTCCCATTTTTTAGACACCTAATAATCTGAATTTATTATTAGTATTGTAATAACGGGTGACTGCATGGATTGATTTATGTTAGGTTAGGTTAGCTTAGCTTAGGTTAGGTGGTTGATAGTTACACTGATTTCAATACAAGTCAGCAAGTTGAGAATCGGCAAAGCGAACTCAGCAATAGGGTACAAATTTGTCACGGACAAGGACTGGGCCTGTGAAGAATCGAAAAAAAAAAAATAGTGCCGTGGCCCCCGTAAATCTTCCTATGGCCCCCAAGGGGATCATGGTCTCTAGGTTGAGAACCTTTGGTCTACAGTCTAGACCTTACTGGTATTGACTGTCTTCCATTACTTATGTATGTATGTATGTATGTATGTATGTATGCTCCGCATGAATGTAAATGTGTATTCATGCATGTAACGAAGTTTAATCTATCTTTCTATATACCAAAGCCATATTCCCCCTTATAAGGGGGGTGGTTGAGTCAAAGAAAATACTTTAAAAATTTAAGGGAAATACAGACGAAGAGATTCCCAGTCCTCTCGCTCCGCCCCATTTAGTTGGCTTTTACGGCACGAGGGGGAAATACGGAGGAAGTATTCTTACCCCCTCCCTCAGGGAGGGGGGTAATATGAAGGGTAAACTAAGTACTCGAAATGACTTCAGCAAAGATTAATAAGAAATAGTTTGAAAATACATAAGAGTAGCAAACCCTATCAAAGCAAATATTTCAGCGTGTACAGAAGATATATGGGGTTAATAGTGGAGCATTACCTCAGTGACCTCAGACTTAGATAAAAACTACAAAACTCTGAACAGGTGCTGTAATTTTTTTATTTTTTTTATGATTGTGACACCAGGACGGGCCAAAAAAAATTATAAAATAAAACAGCCCTCATCGGGCCTGGGCACGAAAAATTAATCAATGTGAAGAAGAAAAGGCGACAAAGTGTCGAAAGATTCGATGTCGACAGACTTAAGATAAAATATCGAATACATAAAGTTTAAAAGACGTCAAAAGACGAAGTGTCGAGAAAACTTTGGGTTAGCTTGCAATATGTTTTGTCTGTCGAGAAAAACTGAAGCGTCGAAATATTAGTCGTGACATTTAATGACGACAAAAACTAAATCTCAAAAAGATGGTGTCCAAAGATGTAATATTGAAAATTAAGTTAGGTTAGGTCAACTTTAGCTTGCTGACATGAACATACTGTCCAAATACTACGTGTCGACAAACAATGTCGAAACACATAGTGTACCAGAAGTAGTGTCAGTAAAAGGTTGGGTGAGGTTAAATTCGGTCTGTCGACATGAACAAAATGTCGAAATACTAAGTGTTGATGGACTTAATGTTGAAAAGAGAAAAAATTGCCGAAAACGACTAGTTTGTCGACACGAAACAAAGTGTCGACACACTAGACAAAAATGTTGAACACATACTGTGTCCATGAAGCAACACAAGATAATGTGTTAGCTCAAGGTTAGGTTAGGATAAGTTAAGTCTGTCGATACAAACACAGGGCCAAAAGAGTAAAATACAAGGAGTTTAATATCGAAAATATAATATGTCAAAAACACATTAAGTGTCCTAAAGATGTAGTGTTGAATAAAAGTTAGGTTAGGTCAGGTCAAGTTTAGTCTGTTAACATGAGCAAAGTATCGAAGAATTAGATGTCGACAGGCTTAGTGACGTGAAGACATGATATCGAAATGACATGTGTTCAAAAAGAATAATACTCCCCCAAAAATAAAAGATTAGGTTAGGTTGAGTTAAAATTTGTCTTTTGAAACGCCCAAAGAGTCGAACGACAATATCGAAATAAAGCAAATTGTCGAAAAGACGTCATGTCAAAAAATAATTCGACACTTTACCAAAGACAGTTTTTCTTAGAACCACTTTTTTTTTTCACTACGTCATGTGCTGTCATTATATAACAATATATATATGATGAAATTATCTTGACAAATAAAGACGACAAAAGCCTCTGATCTTTCTTTACCACAGAGTAGATATCTTATCATATCAGCTGATAAATACTGATAATCAAACAAAGTATTTTTTTTGGGGGGGGGGTTATTATCTATTATTTAGTAGGAAAATCACATGCTGCTGCTACCACTATTGATGCTGCTTTTTTCTTATTAATTTCCTAATCCTAAATATTTCAAAATCTACATCCTTAAAGTTTAGACTACTACTATTACTACTACTACTACTACTACTACTGGTACTGCTGCTGCATTTCTTACTTCTATATATATTAAGTTTTTACACTCAACCTTATTTCCTAACTCTACGTTCAGTAACTGCATCCTCAAAGTCTAGGTTATTGCTGCTATTACTGCTACTACTACTACTACTTCTACTACTACTACTACTACTACTACTACTACTGCATCTACCATTTTTTCTTATTTATTAATCTTTTACATTCATTCATATTTCCCAAAACTACTTTCATAAACTACATCATAAAGGTTTATATACTACTACGACAACAACTTTACTGCATAAATGAAACAACAACAACAACAACGACTACTACTACTACTATAAGCACTATATATATATATATATATATATATATATATATATATATATATATATATATATATATATATATATATATATATATATATAACATCTGGTCGAGAAATAAAAACTGCCCTCATAGGGCCCGCGCACAAAGAAAACATGAAAAAGTGGAAACTCCAGTACAAGGCAGAAAAAGACAACGATAAATAATGATGAAAGAGAGAGAGCAAAGAGAAACATACGGGGAGTGTTGTGACGTGTCAGATGTGAGGAGATACAAAATGTAACGAATATAAGTCCATCAGGTGTGTGTGTGTGTGTGTGTGTGTGTGTGTGTGTGTGTGTGTGTGTGTGTGTGTATGCGCGCGCGCATGTGATTACCTAATTGTGTTTACGGGAAAGGGCCCAAAGCTCGTATCTTCCCGTCTCCTGATCGGTTCCATTTTATACTTAGTGATACTTATCATACCTGTCCTTAAAACTATGAATTGAGATAGCATTAACTACCTCCTCGCTTAGCGAATTCCAATTATCAACTACTCTTACACTGAAAAAGTATTTCCTTACATCCTGCAAACAAGTTTTCTTACGAAGCTTCAAACTATGACCTCTAGTTCTAGAGCCAGCCATATCAAAATATCGATCCCTATCCACTCTATCATAACCATGAAGGAATTTAAAGACTGTCACCATATCCCCCCTCACTCTTCTAGCTTCGAGTGATGGTAAGTCTAATTCCCTCAGCCTCTCATCATAACTGAGATTGAGTATTTCCGGCACCAGTTTCGTGGCATGTTTTTGAACTTTTTCAAGCTTAGCTATGTGCTTTTTCAAGTGCGGATTCCAAAAGGGGGCTGCATATTCGAGTTTTGGCCTCACATAGGTTACATAAATATTTCTGAACATTTCCTTGTCCATGTGCCTGAAGGCTACCCTTACATTTGATAAGAATGCATATGCTGCCCTTACTATGCCATTTATATGTATTTCTGGACACAAATCTGCCAGTATGTTTACTCCTAGATCTCTCTCATTTTCTGTCTCTTGAAGTTGTACTCCAGCCACCGAGTAGTCAAGCTTGGGCCTTCTTGCACTTGTACCCATTCTCAGTACCTTACATTTTGAAGTATTGAATTTCATTAGCCACTTTTCTGACCACTCATGCAGATTATTTAGATCCTCCTGAAGTTCTCTACCATTGTTCTCGTTATTTACTTTCTTCACAATCTTTGCATCATCTGCAAACATATTCATGAATGAATTTACAGACTCTGGTAGGTCATTTACATATACAAGGAACAAAAGTGGCCCTAAAACTGAACCCTGTGGAACTCCACTACTAACACTTCTCCATTCAGACACTGAGTGTCTTACTCTAATCCTCTGTTCCCTTCCTTCTAAGTAATTTTTTATCCATTCCAAGACATTTCCACCTATTCTAGCCATTGATTGCAGCTTCCTAATAAGTCTCCCATGTGGAACAGTGTCAAATGCTTTCTGGAAGTCTAGGAATATGCAATCTGCCCAGCCCTCTCTTTCCTGTAAGATTTGGCTTACCTCATCATAAAATTCTAATAAGTTTGTTACTGTTGATCTACCTTCTCTAAAGCCATGTTGCCTCACTGACAAAAAGTTGAAGGATTCCAAGTGAAGAGAGATATGTTTCCTTAGTAGTTTCTCCATAAGTTTGCAAACTATGCTGGTCAAGGAAACTGGTCTATAGTTCAGAGCCGTATCCCTCCTTCCCTTTTTGAAGATAGGTATCACATTTGCTTGTTTCCAGCATCTTGGAACCTCCCCCGACTCCAGTGACTCCTTAAATATGATACTTAGTGCCACTGATATTGTGTTTGCGCATTTTTTAAGCACATGAGGGGATATGTCATCAGGACCTGTAGCTTTATGAACATCTAAATCCATCAGCGCTTTGCATACCTCTGTGGCTGTAAGGTTGATGTTCTCTAATACCGGCCCTTGAGCTTCTATCACTGCAATCTGAGGGGGTGGGGTATTTTCTACTGTAAATACTGACTGAAACTCCTTGTTCAATTCTTTGCAGATCTCTTCATCCGTCTCAGTGATGCTTCCTTCCGCTCTCTTTAGCCTTAAAACCTGTTCTTTTACCTTCAGTTTTCCTCTGATAAAGCTGTGGAAAAGCTTGGGATTTTCTTTAGCCTTCCTGGTGATGTCCCTCTCATAGTCTCTCTCTGCCTCTCTCCTTTTACTTAGGTAGTCATTTCTTGCTCTTTTGTAGGTTTGCCAGGCATTTATGTTTTTTCTCCTCCTATACCTTTTCCAGCATTTGTCTCTCCACTCCTTAGCTCTTTTACACCCATTATCGAACCATTTCTCTCTGGCATAAATTACACCTACTTTGGTGACAGGTATGCAGCAATCTACTATCTTCCCATATTTCTCACAAAAGATGTCATACATTTCTTGTACAGATTTGTTGTAAAATAAGGTTCTCCAGTCAATAACTGCAAAAAGCTCATTCATTTTGATGTAATCTCCTTTCGGATAGTTCCTCCTCATGTCCTCAGTGCCTCTACTCTCAGGAAGAATATCTTCAATGATATACTCCATCAACAACACACAGTGGTCACTCTTTCCAATTGGTGGTTCATACTCAATTTTTTCAATATCCAACACATTATCTGTGAACACTAGATCAAGTAGTGATGGCTCATCCCCACCCCTGGCCCTTGTTGGTTCCATTACATGTTGGTGTAGGAAATTCCCTTGTACGCAATCTAGGAATCTTGCCCCGAATGAGTCCTCACCACTGTGTGGGTCAAGATTTATCCAATCTATCTCTTTATGATTAAAGTCTCCCATAATCAAAATCCTACATTTTTTTTCCCGTGCCATGTTAACAACTGAGTTTATGACTTCAATAGTACCTATATGACTTTCCTCATAAACTTCAAGCCTATTTTGGTTCCTTGGTGGGTTGTATACAACAGTTATTATAATACTCTCTGACCCAGTATTTATGCGAGCAACAAGAAATTCCTTGAACTCACTTTCTATAGCCAAGTTTATTTCTTCAACTTGAAACCTTTCACTTATGAGCAGTGCTATCCCTCCACCAGTCCTCTCAGATCTTTCAACCCTTAGTATTCTGAAGCCCTTAGGAAAAACTGTGACACTGTTTATGTCCTCACTCAACTTAGTCTCTGTAATTGCTACTATATCTGCCTTACTGTTGTGAATCCTATCTTTTAATTCTACTGCCTTACCAGCTACTCCATCAGCATTTGTGTATAACAATCTTAATGAGGTGTCCATGTATGTGTGTAATTACCTAATTGTGTTTACGGGAGAGAGATCTAAGCTCACAAACCTCCGGGTTTCCTGGTCGCTTCCATATTTATACTCGCTGGCACTTACCATATTTGTGCTCAAAACTATAAATGCAGTTATCATTACTTACTTCCTCGCTTAGCGCATTCCAATCATCATCTGTTTGTGTACACACACACACACACACACACACACACACACACACACACATATATATATATATATATATATATATATATATATATATATATATATATATATATATATATATATATATATATATATACACACACACACACACACAGAGAGAGAGAGAGAGAGAGAGAGAGAGAGAGAGAGAGAGAGAGAGAGAGAGAGAGAGAGAATTTTATTACACTAAGGTCGCCATGTGCTTTTCCAATATCCGTGAACTGCTAAGTAGGGAATAATAAAAACGTCTGATGTAATATCAATAAACTGCTTTTATTTGATCCTGATTTCGGTATGCTCTATGTGACTCATACCCCATTGGTGGTCGGGAGAAGGGGGGGGGGGTTGGAGCGTTCGAGTGGGGGATTGAAGAGGCAGGAATGCGTTGCACATCGTCTCAAATATGCAATAGCCTACTATTTTTGTAATAGTTGCTACGGATATTTTTCATATTAAAAGGAGTTTGAATTAAATTTAGGAGATAGTTTTTACTTAATCTGATAGTACAGAAGGTATTTTCAATCCAAAATAGGCCGCAAAATTGATTTTTGAAAACGGCTCCATTTTTCTTTTATGATTGTGACACCAGGACGGGCCAAAAAAAATTATAAAATATAACAGCCCTCATCGGGCCTGGGCACGAAGAATACATAAAGTAAAGAGATGGAGAGTGTAATGACTAGTCAGATGTGAAGGGATAATAAAAGTTACAAATATGTTAAATTTGGAAAATGCTACAGAGCTTCCCAAGTTAATATAATCCAAGAACTGAAATTTGAAAAAAACGTTTAACAATGTATTGAACTTGCAATATTTAATTTGAATTGACCAGGGATATTTTCAAACAAGAACAGGCGGTGAATTTGAAATTTGAAAATTATTATGCGTTACATGGTTGTTCAAACATACAATAGATTACGATCAATTAATAAAAGTTTATAGAAATTTTCAAAATGAAATAATCCATGAACTGAAATTTGCAAATTTTATGAGGCTTATCCAGCTAATTTTGAAATTTAGCTGCACGTAGTCTGTTAACACTGTTGCTACGGCTGCCGATTATTGTAAAAACAATATCGGAATATACTAGTTAATAGAAACCAGGAGGAGGAAGGATTGTTGTAACCCAGGGAGAAGATAAGGAAAAGGGTGGAATGGTAACCCTGCATGAGGATGAGAAGGAGAGAATGGCAAGTTGGTAACGTAGCGAGCTTGAACGATGACGTAATTATGACCACCACTGCGGCATGACGTGTCCATGACGTCATCACCCTTCCATGACGTCACTCTGGTATTCGTATTCAGTATGGATTCGTTTTAATTTTGTCCAGTTTCCGCCTGTCACAAACTATACTAAATAATGCGAATAATACAAAAAAAAATAATAATAATAACAATAAAAACAAGATAGGTTGGCCATGTATGTTTTTTTTTATCAACTCCTGAAAATCAATATTTACTTCTTGATTAAATTCTCTCTATTTGTATCTCCATTTTTTGGATCACCGTCTCCCGTCCATATCGAAACATCAAAGAACCAACCCTCATATCCAAGCAAATTAAAGGAAGAAAACAAATGGCTTTTATCATTACTCTTACGATGTTCATTACATTAACAAAACAGCCTTTAAGGAATGTTATAATGAAAACGTTTTGATTTATCACGCTGAACGTCCTTAAAAATACAGCTGTGTTCAACTCTAGTCTGTAGTGCGTTTTCTACGCGTTCGTGAGGTCGCTAAAAATCTCCTTCCATGACTCAGTTCAACGAATAAGAAAAATAAAAAACGCTCATACAATAGCGTTTATATACTAAGAGGGTCTTGCAACATCAGTTACAAAACGGGGAAACAGAGTGCTGAACAACTGTTAATAAAAAACGCTTTGTTTAAAGTCTGTGAACGAACTTATCGAAGTATGAACGAAGGAATGTATAACCTAAAAACTAAGTTCAGGGAATGAAGTATCAAACAATAGATTTTTATCTAATAAACGGGTCTTGCAATCTTAATAACATATAAAATAGACACTATAAAACTAAAAAGCGAATATTAATGAAAACGTTCTAATTAGCCACGTTGAACGCACCCACAAAAATGATGAACGAACCGCCGAGGTAGTTCAACATCGTCTCCAAGCAATCAGTTCAGTTCGTGCTGAGACATGGTACGTGGTGGATGGTCACGCGTGATCATACCCCAGAACTCGTAAAGGAACATTTCTATAAACAAGTCTCTGTTAATAGTGCTTTTATTTTTGCAATGATAATAGTTGTGAAACTATAATAGTAACTATTTGAATAGTGTGTTGTGCCTGTTTTTTTAAACTTCATTCTCTACTGAAGTGGTTTTGATGTAAGTTTTCATTTTTTTTATTTATGAAAATTATTACATTTGTTTTTGTATGCTTATGAGTATTGGATAATAATAATAATAATAATAATAATACCAATAATTAAGATTAAAAAAAATATTGCTAGAGTTTTATTTATTATATTATATATATATATATATATATATATATATATATATATATATATATATATATATATATATATATATATATATCTGTGTGTGTAATCACCTAATTGTGTGTGTGTGTGAATTATTATGGCAACGTAAGGAAATTGAAAGAAATATTGAGATCCTTAGCACTCTCAATTGTATTACTTATCTTCAGAGCAGATTCCTCTGAAGATAAGTAATGCACTTGGAAGTACTGAGGATCTCACAAATTTCTATCAATTTCCTTACGTAGCCATATCCATTCACATTTGCAATATTCACGTGTTTCTTGTGTAATAGAATCATATATATATATATATATATATATATATATATATATATATATATATATATATATATATATATATATATATATATATATATATAATGTATGTGTGTTTTGACAAGGTTCACAACTTCAATGTCTGTATTAAGTTAATAATTATGCCATATAATTATTCTCAAAAGACACAGATGACACCTTGATTTAAAATTTGTCATAATTCTTATGTGAGTAAGCATATTAACCCCCTAAAGGAGGGGTGCTAGGATACTTCCTTTGTGTTCCCCTGCGTGTCGTAAGAGTCGACTGAATAGGGCGGAACGAGGGGATTGAGATTCCCCTTTGTATTTTCTCTTCCCAAAGAGTCAAGAGTATTTTGTCTTGACTCAGCCACTCCTCTTTATAAGAGGAAAATAGCTCATATATATATATATATATATATATATATATATATATATATATATATATATATATATATATATATAGATAGATAGATAGATAGATAGCGTAAGCATGTAATATGAAATATAATCTGTCGTAAGTCGCATTCATGAACACCTATTTTTCTTGAAATATACCCAAATTACGTAACCACAAGCATTAAGCATTTCGATATACTTTACTGGAAGTTGTATAACCGATTGAAGACATGTCGTAAGTGGTATTCATGAACAAAAATAGTTAAGTGTATTTTAAGATGCATACCCGATTTATTGAGACATGTCGTAAGTGGAATTTACGAACATAAGAAGGTAAATGTATATGGTCTTAAGTTATACACCTGTATTAAGACAAGTCTTAAGTCATATTTACTTTCGCTCTGTTTGCCGTTTCATGTGACATTATCAATCCCAATTTGAAAGAGGTGAACAGACAGGTTAGAGCTGTGGAATTACGGCTGGATGCCCTTCCTCACGCTCCTCGGTGGGTTCGGATATAAAATCTGTCAATATCTCTAGTCGAGTGCTCTAATCACATCGCTTATCTTAATCTCGCCTTGTACTCGACTTTAAGATTCGTCGCAAATAAGGTTTAAAAGTATAATTAGTTTTTAAAGCCGAAACAGTTGCAGAATAAAAAATTGTCGTAAGTCCTATTCTTACTCGTAAAGCTTATCTTCTGTAACCGTTTCCTCCATTTAAGAATGGTCCTAAGTCCAATTCGCAACTATACGTATTCCAGTATTTATTTCCTATATTGAGGAGTACTGAAAAAAAAAAATTCCATGCAATTGTACTACTACTACTACTAATAATAATAATACACTACTACTGCTATTACTACTGCTACTAAATAATAATAATAATAATAAATCCAATACTACTTTTACTACTACTGCTGCTACTACTACTACTACTGCTACTAAATAATAATACAACCTCTACTAATACTACTTTTACTACTACTGCTACAACTACTACTACTACTACTACTACTACACTAATAATAATACACTACCACCACTACTACTACTAAATATTAATAACATTATTAATAAATCCAATACTACTAATACTACTTTTACTACTACTACTGCTACATCTACTACTACTACTACTACTAATAATAATAATAATAATAATAATACACTATCACCACTACTACTACTATTACTACTACTACTACTACTACTACTACTACTAAATAATTATAATATTAATAAATCCAATACTACTTTTACTACTACTGCTAATAATAATAATAATAATAATGGTGTTAATGATGATGATGAGTATATGTAGCAACCACAATAACGTGGACTACAAATGAAGGTCTCCGAAAGTCTTGGGAAGAGTTTACAGTACCAAAAAATACTGGACAACCTTCATCATCATCATCAGCATAATAATAATAATGATAATAATAATAATAATGATGATGAGATTGAAAAATAATGGCATACATAAATAGTGTCGTGAATTAAATCTTAAGTGGTATTCACATAGGTAAGTGGATCCAAGATTTAACCACGCAATGGCGCAGTGGTCACGGTGTGTGGATATGTGGGTGGGAGGTGGGGGGGAACTAGGGTTAGTATAATCTAGTTTTTTGTGTGTTTAAAATACGTGACGCTCATCCAGATTAACATCAATCCACCAACATCCACCTTTCACTTCCATCCTTCCATAATAATAAAAATAATAATAATATTATTATTATTATTATTATTATTATTATTATTAATTCCTTCAGTAAATCTGTTCTTCTTCTTCTTCTTCTTCTTCTTCTTCTTCTTCTTCTTATTATTATTATTATTATTATTATTATTATTATTATTATTGTGAGGATTCGAACCTGTCTTGTAGAAAGGGTGAGCATAGTCAGTTTTTGGTCCAGTACTAATCTTTTTGAACATTTACTTATTTTCATTATTAAAAACTGAATTTAATGAACATGTTGTAACAAAGACCATATATGTATTCCTTCATTTAAGTTAAAAGATCTATGTCGGATACAGCATATAATACACACATATACTCATACACACACTGGCCATCAGACATCAAGCCTCAAATATCTCATTTAAAGAGAGTGTATAGAGAGAGCTTCTCCCATAGATAACATTTCTTCACCAGCAATAATTTTGTAAAAAAGAAGTTTCTTACATACTTGATGTGCATGCTTTCGGAGGCCACAAGCGCTAATCGTTTGGCAATTAAATGAACATTGCTGAAAAGAATTCTCTTGGATAAATACGATGGTTCTTAAGAGCTTTTTCCAAAAGGGTCAGAATATACTTTTCCAATAGTATGTTTTCAACAGCGAGTGTTAAGTCTTACTATTCCTAGGTGCTTTTTCAAGGAATCTAGGGATGACTTATATGTACATAACGAAGTAAATACACACAGCGAAATTGTAATGTATACATAGTCAGTCATAACTAGCAATGCCTTTCAAAATGTTGCATTACATAACACATTGTTATTACACGAACATATTGATGCATGACGAGGTAAATAACTATCGTATACCAACGAAATAAACTTTCGTATACCAACGAATACGTTAATATAAGAAACAAGTTTCGCACTTTTATGTATATTTTTTTTTTATGATTGTGACACCAGGACAGTCAAAAAAAAAAATCTAACCTAATCGAGCCTGTGTACGAAGAAAACATAAAGAAAAATATATGGGAGTGTTGTGACTTATCAGATGTGAAAGGATAATAAGACATTTGTAACGAATATCCAAGAATAGTCGTTGTTGTTGTAGGCATAGAAAGAGAACCGTAACTGAAGGAAGGCTTAACATCGAACTGTCCTGGACAGTCTTATTTAAGTCCACAAGACCCTTCAGCTGTAGTATCGCAACGGGCGGTTGGTGCCATGGCCAACCTACTACATGGTGGTGATATATGAAGCATCTTTAGTAATTATATGAATATACTCATGTAAGAATAAATGTATTCTTCATGATATGAATAAGTTACAAGAGGTATATTCATAATTATATGAATATATCGGTGTATGAAGCAAATTCGAAAATATATACAAAATTTCGATATATGTAACATCTTTTGATACGAATTCGTCGATGTACGAATATCAGAGTTTCGGACATTTTCCATATTAGGCCAAGAAGGTTCTTTGATTGCATGAAGAAATGTAAACAAAACACATGTTCACATTTTCACATGAAAATAACACGAAAAATAGACCGAAATTTGCATTGTCTTATGAACAACAATGAAAATGAGATCGAAGACTTCAGCTTAAAATTCCTCCTCCCAGAAGAACTTTAACCTGTTTACACTGTCGATGACCCAAACAGTGTGGTGAGGAAGAGAGAATTATAGTGACACACTACCTCCAAAGAGCTAAGATGTCAGAGACGGGATGAATGTATCTTCAAGTAAATAGGTGTGTGCTTTGACTTGGCCATCCCTTTTCCAAGCGGGTATACAGCCATTGTATATGTATTAATTTCTTGGTCATTAACTGCATATGTGTTCTCAAAAATGGACATAATAAATAGCTTATTGGTAGGTCCAATCACATTAAGGCCCGATTTCTTAAACAGTGTGAACCTAGGATACCATATTGTTAGTTAGCTAGACACACACAAATGGAGAACCGCGTCAGATGCGTTTATGAAATCCATTTGTGCATGTCTAGCTAACTAACAATGTGGTATCCTAGGCTTACACTGTTTAAGAAATCGGGTCAAAGTTCACTTGAGATCGAATTCAAATTAAAAAAAAAACGAAAAAAAATATCCATTCACTTCGGAGTTAAAAGAAAGAGAGAGCAAAAACAGAAAATAATCCAATGTGTGGAAACGAGCTTATGTAACACACTAAAACACACATTCAATGTGAAATATGTAAATATAAAATATAAAAAAATCAATACTGAGTGGAGTAATGTCTTAGGCAACACACTGAACGAAAAATATGTAAATATAAAATGTACTCACTTTGGCTGAATCATGGCACCCAGAACTTCAAACCTGGAAAAAAAAAGATGAATAAATGCATTGTATCTATTTACAAGAGCCATATTCTCCCTTACAAGAGGAGTGGCTGAGTCAAAGCAAAACACCTTGACTCTTTGCGGGAAGAAAATACAGACATATACTGTATTCGAGGTTAATACAGATTGTCAGTGATATGGAAACAAAATATATAAATGATGAAATAATATTGTCAACATTATTCAACATCAGTAGAACGGGACTTAAGGTCCTGATTCACCATTTGAAAACCCGGGTTCGAATCCCGGCAGTTTTCAGCAACGTATCACATATACACAATGATGCTAAATCACTTAGAACATGTCTCCATATTATATATATATATATATATATATATATATATATATATATATATATATATATATATATATATATATATATATATATATATATATATATATATATCATACATACATACATATACCTTGCCTGTTTCCCCCTTAAATTGGGGGGTAGCCGACATCAAAAAAAGGAAAACAGTTTGGGGAGAAGTTATTCTCCCCCCCACTCCCCTTCTTCTTTGACGTCTCACAGGAGGTTGGTACAAGGGGGGGGATTACCATTCTCCCCGCCCCGTCCACTTTTAGTCGCCTTTTACGACACGCAGGGAATACGGTGAGGCTATTCTTTGATATTGTGCCCGCCACAAACTGTGGGCATACAGTACTAATTGGTAAGGAAGCCCATCAGTGAAACAACACAGAAAATATAACTCTATTTTTCGGATCTTAACTGGACCCCTGCTTAAGCACAAGTGAATGTATGAAGTAACAGTCCAGTTAAAATCCGAAAAATAGCGTTATTATTTCTGTGTTGTATCACTGCTGGGCTTCCTTCCCCCCCCCCTCATATATATATATATATATATATATATATATATATATATATATATATATATATATATATATATATATATATATATATATATGGGGGGTGGGGGTGGGGTAAGGAAGCCCATCAGTGAAAAACACACAGTAAAAATAACGCTATTTTTCGGATTCTAACTGGACTGTTACTTCATACATTCACTTATGCTTATATATATATATATATATATATATATATATATATATATATATATATATATATATATATATATATATATATATATATATATATACTATAACCCATAAAAAACTTTTGTGGCCATCAGAAGACTCGAACTCCCGTCGCAAGTTACAGAATCATGCCATCATACCTACTGTTCCACTTAGACAAAAGTCTGCATTTCATAACCCAGCCAGATCTAGTCATGAGTTATAGGTATCGTGGTGACTGACCTAACCAGCTCAGCAGACTTAGTGAGTACATCATTTGGTAGAATGCACCAGCTCATTAGACCACACCTACATACACCATAAAACACATAGTTAACCCCTATCGCTTAATAAAGAAACCGTTACTCTCTCTCTCTCTCTCTCTCTCTCTCTCTCTCTCTCTCTCTCTCTCTCTCTCTCTCTCTCTCTCCGGAATTGATATAAAACCCAAGACACAGAGAAGACTGGACAATCGCGTGACCATCAATTGGATGTCTAAATATCTAGACCTATGCGGTAAGCTGAGAAGTACTTCATATATATATATTATATATATATATATATATATATATATATATATATATATATATATATATATATATAGGCCCTTCCATCTAGCTGTGTAACTGTAATTACCTAATTGTGCTTACGAGAAAGAGCCCTATACTCGTAAGTCCCCGTTTCCTGGTTCCAATTTTGTACTCAGTGATACTAAAATGTGTGCGTGTGCGCTTCGCGCACGTGTGTGTAAGCGCTCACGTGACTGAATAATAATGCCGTTACCTACATAGTCTCTGAAGTCTGATCATTAAAGATATGTCAGAGAGAGAGAGAGAGTTTCCATTTCCATTGTATTTGTTGTTTGCGCACTCGTGTATTTGTGTGTGTGTGTAAGTACATGAACAATAACTATTAAGTAATCGCTATTTTATGGTCTGATAACAATATTTGTATTATTTTGTTGTTACTGCTGTTGATTTCTTTATTATTATTATAATTATTGTTGTTGTTGTTGTCACTTATCATCATAATCGTCATTATTATTATTATTATTATTATTATTATTATTATTATGAACACATTACCCACCACATAGGCTTCGACCTAAAGATTTTGAGTACATAACTTCTGAAGTTAAGAGCTTCAACCTCTGAGCCAACGCGACTTTTGAACCGGTCACAGAGAAACCCAAGTCTCTTGCACTGAGATCTACACGTTAATTTTACAAGTGTTAATAATCGGAGGTTAACGGACCCGCGTTCGAGCCCTCATTGGGGCGCTAGGAAGGCAACCAGCCTCAGTGATCCAGCCACATTCTGTGTCCACCCCCTTAAAATAAGGATGAATGACATGAAATATAAATATATATTAGTGGCTAAATTCATTAAATTATTATTATTATTATTATTATTATTATTATTATTATTTGTATGTATTCGTTGCTTGAGTTGTGTTTGTTCTTTTGTAATCGTCCTTTGGGCGAACGGGTGACACTGGTTTAGGGCGGCAGAAGAGAGCCACTCCCAGTACCGGTTTTTTTGCACGGTTGGGTCTTCGGCATGCTGTGAGTGTATAACATGTTTGAGAGTTCCTCATATCATGACAAGATTGTTTGATAGAGAGACACCACGCTCTCTCCCTCTCTCTCTCTCTCTATCATCATCATATGTATCTCAGTTGCATTTAGCAAGACCAGATCTCTCTCTCTCTCTCTCTCTCTCTCTCTCTCTCTCTCTCTCTCTCTCTCTCTCTCTCTCTCTCTCTCTCTCTCTCTCTCTCTCTCGTGAATTCTTCACGCCAGGTGGCCAATATTAAGACGCAAAGCTCGGTATTCGGGTCAACGGAAGCTTAATACCATATAAATTTAGGTCCCCTAGGTCAAGGTTGAATATCCACCATAACGCCCATTAAGGGAAAGCCTCGCGTAGGTAATCGTAGAACTAACTAGTAAAAACAGATAAAGTTTTCTGCGTAATTATAACCAGTCACTGTAAAAATTAAATAAATAAATACATATAATATGAATTGATTAATTAATGTTAACCTTATATTTTTTGTACAGTCAATAGACAAATTGACATTAGCACGAACACACTATCAGACACGCTCAAACACACATACACGTAAAGAAACATGCAATGACGGGCGCACCCACTGACATTAACGGACTCCCACATGAAAAAAAAAACACACACAGGAGAGAGAGAGAGAGAGAGAGCGCCTCATGCCCGAACATTTTTACATGCGCTCACGTCCAATCGCGGATACGAATGTCTTATCATTAGGCAAAAGATATTTTTCAGTTCTTCGACATAAATACGGATATACTTTATAACCTGTAAAACATTATGTCATCAGGGTATTTCTAACGACAGTTATAATTATAATAATAATAATAGTAATAATAATAATAATAATAATAATAATAATAATAATAATGATGATGAAAAAAATAAAATCAAGATGAATTAAAATACTAGAAATAATAATATAATAATAATAATAATAATAAAAATAATAATAATGAAAATAATTCCCCATAATCGATTTCGTGTGAATTACAAATATGATATTACTATATGTTATATTATTCAGATCTATGACATTCATAATACCCCAGCTCCATGCTGTCTGTGTCTACCCCATTCAAATGGGGATTAATGGTGACATATATTCGTATATCTAAATGCGGTATCCGCATGCATACACACATATTCACCATATACATCACAGTGAAATTCCTGAAGAGTTTACAATACTATACATACAGGTATCCAAAATTAATGCAATTGGAATCAAGAATAAGAAAAAAAACTAAATAAAAAAAACTAATTTGCGTTTGCATTTTTTTCTATTTGCAGTTCGCTGGAAAGTGTACACTTGGATAAGAGAAAGAGAGAGAGACTCTTCGAGGGATTTCCAAAACACGAAACAACCAACGATCGACCAAAGGCCTTAACTTGAAGGGAAAAAAAAATAAAATAAAAATTTGACCAGTCTCGACCATTTAGGATCAGAGAAAGGAAGAAAAAGGAAGGCATTGCATTCCTGACCCTATACCCCTGCATTCTGTACCCAGAAATAAGATAAAAACCAAATCCACATACCCTGCCATTTCTCAAACCAGACAATCAACATCTAGGACCGACACAGAGATCTCCAGCCTAAATAATACATTTTTGACACCTTTGAGTGAATTTCTGAGGAAAACTGCAGCCAATTACCTAAATCATCCACACAAATTTCCATTGATAATCATAGGGTAGAATCTTTTACCTCTGGAAACTGGGATTTCCTTTTTGTCCGTTATCCGGATATTGAGGGATTTTTTAGCATCTTCCTTCTACCGCCCACAACAGCAACGCAGGCAGCCAGCCAGCCAGCCAAACGACCTTGTGGGACCTTCTGGGCTGAAATCCTGAGTGGAAGAACTGATTACGTATTCAACACATTTACGGAATAGTCATTGTTTAAGGACACAAAGGTATCTATTCTTCAGGAAGCCCTTCGAGAGGAACTGATATCCTGTCCAAAAAGAGAGTTCCTAGTAGGACACAGAAAGACCATTTTTATTCAGCATCCCAATCGTGTTTCTCTTTTGGAAGATTTAAGACATGTAAAAAGCTCTCGTGTTAGGCTTTAAGTGAGATAAACAAAAAAAGAAAAATCTTTGCCTTATCTCTGAACCTCTATTCCTCTCTTGGAAGAATTAAGACTGTAGTTAGTTCTCTGCTTTAACAATTATTTTTAGTGTAAGGGTTTGTAAGAGAGATTAAAAAAAAGAGAGAGAAAGAGAAAAGGAGGGTCCTTTCCAAATATGGATACGTGGTCGAGAAGGAAAGCAGGTGTGGCCAAAGCCGTGGAGGGAGTTGTTAAGCGACGCAAACACATTGTTCTGGTAGGTCTGGATGGCTCTGGAAAGACAACCGTCCTCACAAGACTCAAATATCGATGCTATGTTGCAACCACGCCCACCATTGGATTCAATCACGAAAAGGTCAGTCCAGATAAAAATTTTAGACACACCTCTTCTCTATCTTTCTAATAATAATAAATTGCATCGTCCATTTAGATAATTTATCAGATACAAGTTTCCTTGTGTATGTGTATATACGTGTGTGTGTGTCATCTTATCTCTAATAAGTTCCCTTCGTTTACTCCTAGATATGGGGAGGTGGTTACCGATGGTCGTGTTGGGACGTGGGTGGCGGGGAGCGTCTGCGACCTCTCTGGTCCTCTTACACCCGAGCAACTGATGGTATTGTTTTCGTGGTGGACTCTGCATCATTACCGGATATGATGGAGGAAGCAAGAGTGGAGCTTGCAAGAGTGCTCAAGGTAAGGCAATACGTTTATTTTGTTCTATTGACATTTTAGAATCGACTGCTAATTTTATGAGTGTTTATTTATGTATGGCATGCTTGAGTTTGCATATATTCAAGTGTATCGTTTTAAAAAAGATGTACTACTATTGTTTCCGCCTGTTCAAGAGTGAATGTAGTAACAGATGCATTTTTTCTATTTTAGGCCCAGATATTCAGGACAGGCTTGGTGGTAGTAGTAGTAAAATAATATATTTTAGCCTATGATGATGATAATAATAATGCTGGTGGTGATTATTATTATTATTATTATTAGTAGTAGTAGTAGTAGTAGTAGTGGTAGTACTACTACTACTACCACTATTATTATTATTAGTAGTAGTAGTAGTATTATTGTTATTATTATTATTATTATTATTATTATTATTATTAGAGCATCTCAAATTCTGTGTACACTTTACCAGTGGGTTTATTTTTTTACATGTAACTGTACAACTGTGTTTGACCATTGTGCTCTAATATCATCTGACTTTTTAACTCTGTATTATGTAAAGTTGTGTGTGAATGACCAGGAAAACTGAAATAAATTAAATTTAATCTAATCTAAGTTACTTTAACTTAATTCCAACAGAAATCTCGAGCGTCTTCTGTACAGCTTGGAATACCATCGCCACCACTTCTCGTACTGGCAAACTTTCAGGTAAGTTCAAATGAACAAAAGACTTCTTACTAATGTAAACTTTTATTCAAGTGTTTCTTAACCTTTGTGCCCTAAGCCCCTTGCCTCTCATAGGCAGCTTTCAGGGGTTCTAAAATAGATAAACCTTTATTTCCATTACAATACAATGGGTATTCGTCAGCCGGGACAAGCCCCAACCCCCACTGTGGTGCCCAACCACAGCAGTACCTGCCAGGAAACAGCTTAAACTCTCGGTCTTGGACGGGGACCGATCTTTCGACCTCGTGAATGCGAAGCCAGCGCGTTACCACTGTACTAATTGGTGGGTCTTTTTCACATCATTGTCGAAATCTTATTTGGGGTGAGAAGGAAAGGGTAGATGTGTTCCAAGTGTTATTGCAGAGATATGATGGACAACATTCCAATGGGGTTTCACAAGGTGTTGCCTTAGGTTTAAATGTAATTCAAAACTTCACAAGGAGAGTTGAAAGAGATGGAGCGCACCTGGGAAAGGTAAATAAAGAAGTTAATTAGAAATATAACCCAGTTAAGCTATCATCTGACACCTGTTGGTGTTTGTAGTTACTCAAGTGTTGTGCTAAAGATATAATAATATATTTGTTCACCTACAACTCAAGCCCAGCTGTCTTGGGGCTGCCCTTGGACCAATTGTCGTCATTCTTGCTTTTAAACTTATTGAATTTGGCTTGATGGGCATGTCCTGTTCACTGCCCGCACCACAAGCGCGCTCTCTCTCTCTCTCTCTCTCTCTCTCTCTCTCTCTCTCTCTCTCTCTCTCTCTCTTATCGTTGAATTGGAAAAGCACTACGCTCATAGTCACAACGACCCACGTTCTCTCCCAGAGACACAAAGACTGAAAAGTTCTCTAGACCTGCTGGCAATTTCTCCATATCGCATTAACATTAAGATCACACATAATTAATGGAGGGCCTCAAAGAAGTGATTCCATAAAGATGGAAAACTTCCAATTATTATAAAAAATCACAATCTCTCTCTTACATTATAATGCTTAATAACAATATAAAATTAAGCCTGAATATGTTGTAATTTATTTTACTTTAAATTTTACTTTCGAAATAGGAGTTTCATGGGATGCTCCATAACATACAAGCAATTAAGAGCAGTCCCCTTCATGTACAGTCTTTCAAAAAAAATTCCCTATCACGATATACTGCCATTCATCTTTCTCCCTTTTCGCGTCTATTTCTCCTCTTTTTTCATGCTTCTTTTCTTTCTGTATTTCCTTTTCTGTTCCTCCTCCGTTCTCCATTCATTCCTTTATCTCTCTCTCTCTCTCTCTCTCTCTCTCTCTCTCTCTCTCTCTCTCTCTCTCTCTCTCTCTCTCTCTCTCTCTCTCTCTCTCTCTCTCTCTCTCTCTCTCTCTCTCTCCCTTTTCGCCTCTGTTCCTTTCCTTTGCCGCATCTTTTGTTGTGCCAGTAGCTTTTCTTTTCCATATGGATACGCCCAGATGGTTCTGGCCATCAGAAGCCTTGAAAGGGCGAAGGCAGAGAGAGTGAGAGAGAGAAAGAATTTGGAGGGTTTTTTGAATCAGAGGCAACAAGCAATGAAAGAAAACCTCCAGAGATGATGTCCTTTACAGGGGTAGTGGGTGTAAAATGGTTGGGAGGGAGGGCTAAAGATTTCTAAAGAGGGATATGGTTATATAAATGCTGATGATGTAGAGAGAGAGAGAGAGAGAATTTTTCATGCGTTCAATGCTTAGTGTTTAAGATAACTAGAAGTTACAGATGCAAAGGTATTCTCTAAATATGTCAAACACTGGACTACAGTACTTGATTCGGAAAGCAACTAACGTGGTTTTAATCCCAGGTCGAGCGTTAGGAAGGACATCCAGCTTTAATCCCCTTACTCCAACATATCAGTGTCCACCCCCAGTCGAATGGGGACTATTTGTATAATGGAGCATTATGTAACAGTCTTGGTGTGTAGAGCCCGGTGTATCTTACCAACTACATACGTGTAATGAAGTCATCTTTGTTTATGGCTGGCACTGCCCCGTTTCATGTGTCAGAATTTGTCCTCATGTGATTAGGATGAACACAGATGTGTTGGAGCTGGAAATTAAGGCTGGATGCCCTTTCTAACTCCCCGCAGAGGGATCGAACCCACATTAGTCGCTTTCCGGATCAAGCATTCGGCCACTGATCTATTGCGGCCCTAGGATGTGGGAGGCCACTAGTGTAACCAAATAACTAGGATCATTCACGAGAAGAAGAATAAACGAATGTAATTAAACATATATACAATATACATCGAATAACTGGCAGACCTGGTTTGCAGCTACGCTTTAATCCCAACAAATCCTTAAAAAAAAAAAAATTATTTCACTGGTTCACAATATTCTGTTTGTTGTTGTTTGGCGTTTCATGTCAATATTTGACGCTATCTTGGTGTCTCGAATAATGGATGGTTTCTCCTAACTTGAATCTATTGGTGTGTAGAGCTGAAAGCATATCATCACAAAATACCAAGATGAATTGCACCAAGCAAAATTCCTTGACCCATTAAAAGAGTTTATGTAAGGGTACCCATGATGTCTCCAGTTATGGAGGGGTTGTGCGAGGGAGGAGGTGAATTGAATGATCACAGACTAAGGGTTGTCAACCTGTCATGGGATGATCATTGGTTTACAACTGGTAAATTGTCATGGCGGTTTCACAATTGGGTGTTTGTTAGATCCAATGCCATTGAGATGTTCTTGTCTACATATTTGATGTTCTTGTCGACCGGCTGCCATGGAATTTGAAATTAGCCCTACATGGGTATTCATTATACACTTCCACGTGACTGGAGAGGGTCTTGGGCAATGGCTGTTTGGTAGGTACGTAGAAAGGGTCTAGTGCTATCACTGTCCCTGGCCTCTGCCTCTCATTAGAGACCTACGCATCCTGTCAGCTATTCTCGCAAAGATAATGTGTATGGTTATGCTGCCTTCTCCCTCCTTTCTTGGCACCTTTTCCCTCGTTCTTATGGGGTCAATGTTTTTCACTATCTTTCTTGAGAATAGTGTTGGATTTGACTTGGAGCTTTAAGGCCAGATATGCCTTTCCAGACACCAACCTTCTCCTTTAATACGGTCTTGGGATCGGCACTGACATGAGCAAGCTCACTCCCCCAACAGGCTGGATTTTAATGATTCTTCTCTGGAGTTGCTAAAAATTATTTTTTTTTCCTCATACATAGCTGACTGGGAGGGTCTTTATAGATAATTTTTCGACAATCCGAATCTTATAATAAAGTCCAACGTATCAATTCTACCAGTATCATCAAAAGAGGCCAGACTTCAATGTTCAAAAATAACTTTAACTGCTTCTATTGGTTTGTCCCTCCAGGGGTCGCAACAGCGGATCAGTCTTCTACATATCGACCTATAACCTGTGTCCACCTCTATCACACACTCATGTCCTCCCTCACCACATCCATAAACCTCCTTCTTGGCCTTGCTTTCAACTCATACCTTCTAAACCCATCTCAAATATCGATCTGAGCAGACCTCTTGTTCAAAAGGGGACAGTTTTGTTTCGATCCCCGACCCTGGTTTATGTCTAAGGAGATTAACAATAATCCAATGAAATGAGATTCATATCCCTGTTGATGAAGACAGTAGTTTCCGAAAGTTTACGGTTTAGCATTCACTCTTTTTGGCCGGCTACCATTATAATAATAATAATAATAATAATAATTATTATTATTATTATTATTATTATTATTATTATTATTATTATTGCTCATATTTTAAGGTTAAAGATACTATTACTTTCTATTATAAATAGTATAATTTCTTGGCAAGATTCATTTAAGTACACACGGTGACGGGGAACTACGGACAATACTCATATCCGTTAGCGTACTGGTGTGAGAGCGTTCGCACACACGTACGCAAACATACGTGTGTGTGTGTGGGTGTATGTGCTTTGAAAAATTCGTAACTCACAAAGAATTGTAGTATACAGCGGGACACCCTTGGGGATAACGGAGAAGCAGTTGACCTTGGTTATAAATGTCCCGGGGAAGCTGTGGCGGAACTCAAGGTCCATATGAGAAAAAATGCTGGAGACAAAATAATGATACGAGGATGAAGTCACAGTTTGATTTAGTGATGAATAATTATCACTCGATCAAAAGATAATTTCGTCACCATATTATCATGTTGTCACTGAAATATTTTATTATGTTATCATCAATAATCATACGATGAGAAAAATGGCTGTAACTGAAATGTATGTGTGTATGTGTTAGAGAGAGAGAGAGAGAGAGAGAGAGAGAGAGAGAGAGAGAGAGAGAGAGAGAGAGAAAATTTATTTCATGAATGGATCAGAACACCACAATGGTATAGGACGAGTCAAGGTCATGTTGTTGGAGTCACGTTTCCCTTGGGCCACGATACATCGTCACGCACAGATAAATAGATAGTCAGATAGATAAATATAGTTAGATAGATAGACAGAGAGACAGACATATATACATGGACTGATATATATATATATATATATATATATATATATATATATATATATATATATATATATATATATATATATATATATATATATATATATATATATATATATAATAGATTTTCCTTCTTTACTGATGGGAAATGGTGGGGGATTACTTCGTAGAGACCCAATCACAGACCAAGTAGAATACACGGAACCTTAGAAATTGTTATGATACCATCCCAGTGCTTATCAACTCTGTGTGTGTGTGCGTGAGAGAGAGAGAGAGAAAAAAAAAAAATTGCTATTATGTGTTTTTACTGAATACCGAGGCGTGAGAACCAAAGTCACATGAACTCGAGCAATTTCGACGCATGTTTGTAATACTCGTTCCAATGTCAACCAGATGGACGTCGAATCGACCCAACTTAATAATAATAATAATAATAATAATAATATAACATAGCTCCTGAATATCATTCTCATATATAATCGTTCAAGTTGTAAACACTAAAAATAGTGGAAGCGTTCTGTAATATCTAAATAATTTAGGAATGTGATTTTACTGATACTAAGAAATATTAAAATTACAGTAACGGATCTCTTTGTAGGCCTAAAGGCCAAAGAGCCTATGAAACTGGTTTTGAGAATGTAAATGACAAGTCTGGATCGAGTAAACACGAATATGTCTCACCCCTTGTGTGCGTGCGTGTGTGTGTGTGTTTTTTTTTTTTACTAAGAAAGTACATTCTAAGTACTTTTTGTTGTTGTTGTTGTTGTTAGATTTTATTTGGTATATGGATTTAATTATTTGGTACAAGGGATATTTTGGTTATATTATATCCTAAAGGTGTTTTAGGGTTATATTCTTCTTGCGTGGTGTTTAATGGTTATTTCACCTTTACAGTGTTTTTAGACTATTTCATTTTTTTCCGAATTATTTTTATAAGTATATTATTTTTACATGATGTTTTGGGGTTATATCCTCCTTGCTTAGTTTTATGGCTATTATTTCTTTAGAATGATTGAAGAGTACTTCATCTTTACGAGGTGTTATTTTTAGGTTATAACATCTTTACAAGATATGGTTATTTCATCACTACAGTGTTTTTGACGGTCATGCACACGAGGTATTTTATGGTTATTTGATTTCTGCAAGGTGTTTTGGGGTTGTTTAATCTTTCTAATGTGGTTTTATGGTTATTGCATCTTTACACGTGTTTTATTATTATATCACTTTTAAAGAGAATTATATGATTAGATTATCTCTACAAGATGTTGTAGGGTTATATCGTCTTTATATTTTGTCATTTCTTCTTTACCAGGTTTTAACACCATTTTACCTTCGCAAAGGTTTTTTTTTTTTATCTATACAAGGTTTTCTTGGGGGGGGGGGGTTAAAAGACCATTGAATACTGCATTATTAAGGTTATTCATTAAATGTATTCTTCTTCTGCTTCTTCTTGTTATTATTGTTATTTTTTTTCTTCTTCTTCTTCTTCTTATGATTATTATTATTATTTTTATTATTATTATTATTATTATTATTATTATTATTATTATCATCATTATTAATAGTAGTAGTAGTAGTAGTAGTAGTAGTAGTAGTAGTAGTAGTAGTAGTAACAGTAGAAAAAGAAGTACAGTCGTATTATAATCATCGTCTACATCACAGTTATACATATTACGTTTGTATCGGAAATATTTTTTACCCAGAACATACCCAATAATAATAACTCAGCACCAAAACACGTACAAAGCAATACACAAACAAATATATTTAAGACTTTGGGCATCATCATCTACGAAAATACTAACGATCACAACTACATTAAGGTATAAAGCGCAAAGAGAAATAGATAGAAAGAAGTCCTTGAAAATATTGATAACAGAATCACTTCAGTAATATTGACGGATTGTGCCCAACCCCGTCAGACAGTTACACAGAGAAGTAACTGCAAAGAGGGGCAGATAAGAAGTCCTTGGCAATAGTGGTGGACAGAATCACATCATGAGTGTTTAAGAACTTAGGCCGCTTTCACACCAAAGTGGCACGTCGCACGTGACATGCCACGTGGCACGTCAGGTGAAAACGAACATTCGGAAATATACCTTTTACACAGAATGTGCGTTTTCAACTGGCGTGCCACGTGGCATGCCACGCGCGACGTGCCACTTTGGTGTGAAAGCGGCCTTAGACCAGTGCGTCAGACGGAGTTCGTTGTATTGCCTTTATTTGGAACGACGGAATGCAATATTGTTTGCAACGATGGAAACAAACAATTGGATTGGCACAACACAACACAACCGGTTATTCGATCTTCCTAGTGTTTTAAGCGTTGTGTGTGTGTGTATATATATATATATATATATATATATATATATATATATATATATATATATATATATATAGTTAGTTAGTTAGTTAGTTAGATATATAGATACAGATAGATGTTTGAATGCTTAGACAGATAGATGAACGAATAGAAGAGAGAGAGAGAGAGAGTCCTTCAAACATTGATTAATAGCTTTAAACAATACTTTAGGGATGTATATAAAACACAGGTGCAACAAGGGATGTTGATCATATATCCCTGAGGTGGGTATAAACAATTATTTACACTCAATAGAAAACTTTATAAATTGTGAACTACGTAGTACCAAAGATAGCGAAGTCGTGGCAATTTAGAACCATTTATAAGAGGTTTAACACGTCATACAAAAGTCAAACATCAGTAGTCTCCGTGGCTCAAGCGGTAGCGTCTGCGACTCTGAGGCGTCAGGACGAGGGTTTGCGCCCCGTCACGGTCTGAGGTTAGCAAGGGCATGCACTCAGGGTAACGATTACATCTGCCAAAA
This sequence comes from Halocaridina rubra, assembly GCA_037179515.1. Lineage (NCBI taxonomy): Eukaryota > Metazoa > Arthropoda > Malacostraca > Decapoda > Atyidae > Halocaridina > Halocaridina rubra. The sequence goes on along the minus strand of JAXCGZ010017786.1, from coordinate 3,910 downwards.
CAAGTCCTTCGCAAGAAGGCAACCGTCCTAGCCCTTGGTAGAAAAGGGAGTCCGTGACGTAAAACTGGAACAACAAACAAAAGTCAAACATCAAACAGATCCTCATTCCAGTACCGTGGGGTTGGTCACAGAGAACATCTTGCTTATCTACCGCTTTGGGATGGTCACATGCACGGCAAATGTCATCGTCTATTGTGTGCAAATGCGTTGTTTAAGGCTCGTTATGACGTCATAATGGCCACACGCTAGCGAATTTAACGAACGAGTTTTAAATTATTCTCTCCAATGATGTCATAAGTTGCTGTACTTGGTCTCTCTTATGTAGAATTTTTTTATAATTAATGTCAAACCTCTCTCTCTCTCTCTCTCTCTCTCTCTCTCTCTCTCTCTCTCTCTCTCTCTCTCTCTCTCTCTCTCTCTCTCTCTCTCTCTCTCCATAATGTCTATGTAAAAAAGCTTCATAAGTGAATGGTTATAATAATCTGTAAACACCTGTAATGACACAGAAGCTAAACGACCATATCCATTGTTTATGTGCTCCTATCAATATCCAACTTCTTCAGTATAAATCCAGACTGCCTGGACTAATAAATCTTCTCTTATCTTTCCAGGACCAGATACACGCTCGCACAGCTCAGTGCGTTGCCATGAGCTTGGGTTTAGGCGAGGCTATGGGCGTTGTATGGGCGGTGGCGCCCGTATGTGCACTGACTGGAGAAGGCTTAGACGATGCAATGGCCACCCTCAGAACTCTCATCGATAAAGTTCGTCAAGAGGCCCGAAGGAGAGACCGATGGCGCTGATTCTCCCGAAGACAGCAAAGGAGGAGTGGATATCAAACGCTGGTTCATGGAGGCTCACCTCCACTTCCAGCAAGGACAAAATGTGTAAATATAAGACCAAAAGAAAAGCTGAACTATTCCATTGTAAGGAAGACTGGCGCCAAAGTCATTTTCTATTCTTCCTTAAATATCTTTCTCCAGTTGATGACTCGGCACGTTAACATATTCTAATGCAAGCATCTTCAGGTTGAGAATGTAACTGTCTCTCAGCAAAGTCTGAGAATACACTGAGAAAATGACTAAACAGTGACGAGTTTTTATCCAAATGTTTTGTCTGAAGAAGGGAATTCGTGTTGCGAGTGTGTCTTCCCGTTACTTTCATGCTTGTGAGTGTAAAGAGGATGTTGATATTTTACGAAAGAATAAAACGAGAAAGATATTTCGTGTGGAATACTCTGCGCCCAAAGAGACATCTGGCCCTAGGCAGAGAGAGTTTGCAATGCCAGATGTCCCTCCCTGTATGTAAAAAGCAGCGCCAAAGAAACGCAGCTTATTCATATTATTATAATTTAACGTTTACCAGCAGAGCTATCTAAGCTCTTTGCCTTTCACAGAATTTTAAGAAAGAAGTAAGCGACAAAGGACTTCCCATAAAAAAAAAAATTGTCTTGGCCTTTCAAACTGCTAAACTAGTAAAATTATGCGTGAAAATCTGTTTAAGTCTCAACAAGCTGTGAAGGTCAGCCTTTATCACCATCATCATCATCATTTTCACCATTATCATTGTCAGCATCATCATTCTATCTCATCATTTATGTCACTTTATTTTTCGCATTTACAAGTACTAAAATGAGGAACCTGCACATCTGCATTTTGTCTACCTTCAACGGTGGTCTCTAAAGCAGAATTTATAAGACATACATACTTACATATATACACACATACATATATACACAAAATATGCATACATAATCATACTAACATATATACACATATGCATCAAAATAAAAGCTGAATGTTTACATTCCTCATCAACCAAACGACAAACATTCCTGTACCAATAAAGGTCTCTTTTTACTCAATGATAATAATAACAATGTTTAATGATCCAATTACTGTCAATATTCGTTGAGCCTGTGAGGAAAGAGATCATGAGATAAAGAAACAGAGACAAAGAGACAGAAAGACAACAGAGTACTCCGCCATAATTGACAGTTATTGAGAGGAAATCAGTCTCGCTTTCAAATCAAACTTTCTAACGGTCGCGAGTGGCAACATCCCTCCCCCCACACTAGATACAGCGTACGTTTCCAAGTTGTGGCATGACAACCACTGCACATATCCTGTGATGTGGATATTAATAAATTCTTACTGGGGATAAGTTTATGTTTCACGGCCACAAAAACTGTTACCAACGTATGGCTATTTTCTACACTTGTATTTCACTGGTTTCTTGTCCAAGGTTGAAGTTCTTAGTAGAATTCCCTCAACAACTATATCACTTTCCTTTGATCACTTTAGTCAGGACAAGCTCCATGTCCTACAAAATATCTGAAGAAGAAGTATCACTATTGTATTTTCTGTAATGGAAGTGCGAGACTATTATTCCTTGTGCATAATACTCAAGATAGATTTTACAGGTACAAAGTTATGGAGAATTTCAGTGTACTGTACATAAAAAATACATGCTATGAATACATAAAGACCAACTGAAAATTATTTTTAGTTTTGTACAAAGCTATGACAATCGCTGAATGCTGTAAATTCAAGTCTGCTTTCATGCTGGAATGCGTACCAGTAATACTCCCAACCAAGTAAACAAATGGGGTGAATGTCTTCATATGCTTGTGTGTAAAAATGAAAAAAAAAAAAGTATACATCCCAAAAAATTGAAGAGACAAGGAAGAGTCAATAAGTCAAATGTAGTTTCTTGGACCCAGGTAATGTTTAATATCTTCACATCTTGTGACTTGGAAAGAGATGTCAATATTTGTCAGTCAGTATACAGACGGAACTCTATTTTAGTCCATCCTACAAAAGCAGACCCATACCAAAGTAACATACCTCTGACTTCTATAAATATTTTCCTTATGCATCATTTGATATTTCACAGTTTGTGACAAATTTGGATGCCATTTTAGCTTGCTGCCTGTCTCAGTATCCGTCATCCACAGTACCCTAACCTAACCTAACCTGCTCATTATTTCATAGTTTGTTATTACTTAATATAGAGAACGTAATTATAAATTGATGGTTAGGTTAGGTAAAATTAGGGTATAGCAGATTACAGATACTGAGCTATACCCGACTTTTTGGGTACAAATCTGATCGTGTTTCATACATGGCAACCAGTATTTAATACCTTCACTGGGTATGATTGGACTAATATGTGCTGACATAGTAGGATATATTAGTCGAGATCCGTCTGTCTATTTCTTATTTTAACTTTGGCAACTTTCGTCTGACTGCGTCCTCGTGTCTAGTATTATGTTCCTATTAAGTTATTTATACCTTTATTATTATATAAATAAAAATCACCATGTAATCACTGCGAAAATACACAATAAATAAATGAACTATGATATGGATCTTGATTTGAACCTTTTATTATATTTAAGTCTACCTAAGTTGAATTATTTATAAAACTCCGATTTAATAACTAGTAATTTTAAATCTCAGTAGCTTGTGCGTGTCCACCCCCATTTGAATGGGGACTAACTGTGACACATAAAATTGTGTAAGGGATTTACTACACTCAAGTATGACAAAATGTGGTAAAACTAAATCTATCTTGTAAAATAAAAATAATAATAATAATATAATAGTAATAATAATAATACCATAAAGCTAATTCGTCAATACTTGAGCAGGCCATATTTGACTATATATCATAAAGTGTAAATTAAAGCCAGTCTAAGCAAAAGAGAGAGAGGCGAAGGGATCAAATAATATATTTGGACTCATGAGCCTATAAGAGGAAAAGGGTTGCGAACCATGGATCATCAGTGTTCATAACACAAATATAAAAAAATATTAGTGTATAGAAATATCCACGATGAGAGCAACATAGAGAAGGAGAGAGAGAGAGATATTATTTTATTTTATTTTATTAATTTATTGCGCCAAGG
>JAXCGZ010017785.1:0-40355 GCA_037179515.1 Halocaridina rubra | reverse complement strand
GTTGCTTGGTTTTAACTCAACCACCCCCCTCATAAGAGGGATTTTTGGCCTTTGTATATTAATAGATAAAGTTTCTCTTCTTTTTCTTGACCTGTAAAACGCAAGGGAGGATGCTTCACTGTACATTGAGACTGCAAATTATAACTGAGGAAAATGATAATTCATTTGTGTTAAGAAGCATTCGTGTAAGAGAAGAGAGATCATATCCATGTACTATTTTTTTTTTTTTTTGCGCATTGAAAATACAGTGGGGATGTTTTACTGTACCTTAAAAAGCTGACTATATATATATATATATATATATATATATATATATATATATATATATATATATATATATATATATATATATATATATATATACAGAGAGAGAGAGAGAGAGAGAAGAGAGAGAGATGAGAGAGAGAGAAGAGACGAGAGAGAGAGAGAGAGAGAGAGAGAGAGAGAGGATGAGAGAGAGAGAGAGAGAGAGAGATGAGAGAGAGAGAGAGAGAGAGAGAGAGAGATGAGAGAGAGAGAGAGAGAGAGAGAGAGAGAGAGAGGAATTCCCAGCCCATTCACTTAGTTTCCTTTATACAACTCGAAGAGGAACAAGGAAACGGTATATTTGCCTCCCATCTATGGAGAAATAAATCAGAAAACGCAGAGAAAGCAAAAACTTATCTACGGGAAGCAAAGACTGTTGAATTCCTCACTTGGATACAACCCAATCATCGCCATGAGAAGAAGAAAATGCAAAGTAAAACATATAAAGAAAATGTGCAACGGGAGGCAGAGGATGGTGAACACTCATCTGGATAAAACCCACCCAATGCTATTTAAGAGAAAGAAATAAGAATATGCAGCGTAAGAAAGTGAGGATACACTAAGGGTTGCAGAGGGACGCTGAATTCTTCACTTGGATAATACCCACACCACTGCCATAAATAGAAAAAAGGAAAATTCTTGAGTAAGAGAGGAGATAGAGACACCTGTGGCTAGCCCAGGTCGAAAAAGTTCCCCATTTGGACAGAACCCACCCATTATCAAAAGCATGATATTAAAAGGCAAATAGTCTTTAGCTTTTTATCTTTTATTTTGTAAATAAATGCATTCGCTTTTATTCTTTTATTTTTCCCAGAGGATCTGGCGGAGAAATGAAGTATGAACAAGCCTTGTACAAGGGCTTTAACCCAATTCAAGAAAGTCAAGATTATGACAAGCCTCCTTAGAAAAAAATAACGCAAATATATGTGTGATCAATAAAAAGAGAGACAATTACAGTGTCGTGTCACGAAATTTTGACACTTGCTATTTACTGCAAATAGTTACAAAGAGAACAAAAAACAAGTCTACTCGAACAAAAGTAATTTGCAATGAATCATTATTGATTTCCCATTGTCCCATGTTACACAAAAATTATCTGCTTGTTTGCCGAGACCGAAGAAGTGGTCGTGGGTCATTTTCGACTTAATTTACCAGGCAATGATTAACAATGTAAATTATTTTTCATTTCGCTGAACACAGCACCGATTATATACTTATTAAAGACCATGCAAAGAAGACCACGTCATAATCACATATTTAAAATTCAGAAAATGTAAAAATAAATGGGTGAAATAAATGTATATAAAAGAATATTGAAAAATACATTAAACAATAATGATCATAAAGAATTATACATAGACCTCAGAGTTTATAAGCGACGAGAGCAAGAGAGTGGACCACAAGGAATATATGAAAGCAACTCCTAGTTTTTTTTATGAGTGTGCCCTCATCAGTAAAGGCCCGGGCATGAAGAAATCACCAAAACGAAGGAAAAGAAAAAGGTCATAGACAAGGCAGATGAAGTAATGATACATAAAGGAAAAGGACAGATTGAAAAAAATAGTCAAAGTAGCGAGGACCTAGATATATGGCAGGATTAGACCCTGAGATGATGATAGATCCGCATTTTGAAAGAAGATAGGTTATAAGAATTAGGAAAGACAGAAGAAGGAAGAGAGTTCGAGTCTGGAGGTAGATGGGAAGAAGCAGTCGCTGAACCGACCAATCCGGGGGCTACAAATCTCCACACAGTACCTGTGAGACGAGGCTGCTTGGGAAGTGTTACGCGGCCTCGGCAGTGGGGGAGGGATACAACTCGCCAACTCATCAGAGCAGCGATGGACGTAGTATAGATAGTAAAGAAAAAGGGATGATACCTTACTGCGAAGAGAAAGAGAATCCAGATAAGAAGTAAGAGAAGGGTCATTAATGAGTCTGACTGCCTTAACTTCAACCCTATCAAGGAGATAAGTATAAGAAGAAGCACCCCAGATGTGCGAACAGTATTCTAAGCAGGGACGAATAAGACCTTTATAGATTTTAAATAACTGGAAAGCGTTAAAGTAATGACGAAAACGAAAAAGAGCCGCAAATTTTTTGGATGAAGATTTAGAAATTTGGATTATGTGATTATGGATTCCTAATATGTTGATACAATTAAGAGGGTAAATTACGTCTGTTTCCAAGACGATAGGGCTATCATAGGGAGAAGATAATAAAGAGATAGCCAGAAACTGTGTCTTGGAGGCATTAAATTGAATTCAATTTTGGGTGCCCTACTCAGATACCCTCTGCAAATCGGAGTTGAGAGTAGGAGAAAGAGTGATACGAGACTGATTACGAGTAGCAAATGAAGGTTGTAGTTCCTCAGAGAATTTGACTATACATGAGTAAGATAGGACAGAAGGTCACCAGTGGATCTTGTCTTGCGGAAGCCGTACTGGTGATCAGAGATAAGTGAGTTAGATTCAAGGAGTTTCAAAAAGTGAACATTGAGCAGTTTCGAAAACATTAGCGATAGAAGAGGTTAGGGCAATAGGTTGGTACTTTGAAGGAATAGAGCGGTCACCCTTCTTAGGAACAGGTTGCACTAGAGCATGCTTCCAAGAAGAAAGATAGATACTGGTTGTGAGAATGAGGCGAAAAAGTTCATAATACTGTCCGGTATATATATATATATATATATATATATATATATATATATATATATATATATATATATATATATATATATATATATATATATATATATATATATATATATATATATCCTATCCCAATCATCAATATCATACTTCATTTGGATGGATGGATGGACGGAATAGTAAGAATATGCTAACTGTATGTATATGAATACACGTGTATGCATGCATGTATTTATATATGCTTAGCCCCCTCCCTGAGGGAAGAGGACAAGAATATTTCCTCCGTATTCCCGTGCGTGTCGAAAAAGTTGACTTAATGGGCGGAGCGAGGGGACTGGGAATCCCCTCCTCTGTATTTACTTCCAACAAAAGTTAAAGTATTTTCTTTGACTCAGCCACCCCCTTATAAAGGGCATTATGGCTTTGGTATGTGGATGGATGTATGTATGAATGCATGAATGCAAACTATCTCGAAACGTCGAATATCGCGTTGCATCACTTTAAGGTGAAGGAAATAACTATTGATGAGGGTCTGATTAAATGTCTTAAGAGCTATTTTCTCACAAGAGCAAAAAATAAAAAATTGAGCACATTAACTCCATGGGGGGTATCAATTACATATGTATAAGTGCTTGATAAATTACAAAATGTAGATTTGTAATGACACTTAGACACGGGAGTGTATCATAGTCGTGTGCTTGTTGACAAAATTATAAGGTGCAACTCCGTAGGTTTCAATATATATATATGTGTGTGTGTGTGTGTGTGTGTGTGTGTGTGTGTGTGTGTGTGTGTGTGTGTGTGTGTGTGTGTGTGTGTGTGTGTGTGTGTGTGTGTGGCGTGCGCGAGCGCGTATTTGAATGCGTGAATGTGCATGCGTGCGTGAGTACATACATACATACATGCAAAATTGCATGCATTCAGTGTGTGTGTGTGTGTGTGTGTGTGTGTGTGTGTGTGTGTGTGTGTGTGTGTGTGTGTGTGGAACACAAACACACACAAAAGCAATTTTGTTTTAATTCCGTCATGAATATATACGGAGTTATACTATACGGTTTTGCTCACAAACGTGTCATTGCACAATATTTGATTTTCTGTTGGCCTTACAATTCTTCATATTTAAATGCAGAAGCTAACGGGCTTGAAAAAAAAGACAGCTGAAAGCTCTTTTCCTCAATCTGTAAGCAAACTGTCCCAGTACAGAATAATAGTATATAACGAGATTTCATAAGTGGAATAAACCCACAACATTCCATAAGTAATTCAATCCAACATTTCAGAAAGTTTGGGCGTCTGAAACACAATAACAACACAAGTAATAGCTTATGGATAATTGTGTCAGACTTGCTGGCATCAAGAGGACTTGAATATATAAATATTGAATGATTTATATATCTACTAAAACATGGAGTGCAGCCATAACTATCTAAGTTGTAGTAACAACAAGGTTTCTCAGACTGCGCTATACTAAACTTTGTGGTACTTTTCCAACACTAAAAATCTCTATCTTAAATCAATTGTAAAATCAACACTTAAAACGGCAATTAATATATATATATATATATATATATATATATATATATATATATATATATATATATATATATATATATATATATATATATATATATATATATATATATATATATATATATATATTATATATATATATATATATATATATAATTAATTATGTATTTTATAATCATATTTTTAAAGATATGCAATTACAGTATGAATAGAAGTGAACTGGAGTCAATAAGTCTCACTGGTAAATAATCTCTCTCTCTCTCTCTCTCTCTCTCTCTCTCTCTCTCTCTCTCTCTCTCTCTCTCTCTCTCTCTCTCTCTCTCTCTCTCTCTCTCTCCTATTTTGCCAAGATATTGGCACTATATATACAAAAGACGAATTAAAAAGGAGAAAAAAACAGAAGGAAGGAAGTTAAAGATGAATTTTAAAGTGAAAATGAAACAATCACACAAAAAAGAGGCAAGAGAAAGATGAATTTAAAATGAAGAAAAAGAAAAAAAACACCTGAAAGTTTTCAGGACAAAATGAGAAAGAAAAGAAGAAAAAGGTTTCAAACAACAAATACGACAAAAAGAAGTAAATAATTACTTCCCCCGAAAAAAAAATCAAAAGAAAAAAATAGGCGGAAAAAATGAAAGAATGAAGAGAAAGATGTATATTAAAAATGAAACACAGGGACCAAAGAAGGAAGTAAAATATTATTTAAACATTATAATAGGTAAAAACACCATAAAAAGAGGAAAAAACAAGATGAATAAGATAAAAAGAAAAAGAAAAACCACAGCCGAAAGAAAGTAAAGCATGACTTAAAAGAAAAAAGAAAAACACCACAGAAAGAAAGTGAAATATTAGATTAAAACGATTAAAGAGAAAATGAAAACACAGAAAAGGAAATAAAATAGGAAATAAAATAAGAGAAAAATGAATAAAAAATATGAATAAAAATATGAATAGCAAAAAATGGATGAATACAAACAGGCAAAGGAAGTGAAATACGAAAAAAAAAAAGATATATGAAGAAATACACTATAATGATAGATGTTAAAGATGAATTTAAAAAAACACACACACAAACACACGAGAAAGATAGGATTAAAAAAAAAATCCACAAGCGAAAGAAAGAAGCGAGAGATGAATTAAAACTAAAGAAAAAAAAACACATCACAACATAATGAGATTTGTCTTTGAAAAAAGAAAAGAACGAAATTCACAACCAAAGGAAGGTGTGAATGGGAAAAGTTAAAATGCCGGAAAGGAAAAATAAATAGAAAAATTAAATAATATCTTTAAAAAAAGAGAAAAAGAGAAAGAAGTGAAAGACAAAAAAAAGAGAAAGAAGGAAGTGAAAGACGAAAAAAAAGAGAAAGAGGGAAGTGAAAGACGAAAAAAGAGAAAGAAGGAAGGGAAAGACGAAAAAAGAAAGAAGTGAAAGACGAAAAAAAGAGAAAGAAGGAAGTGAAAGACGAAATTAAAAGAGAAAGAAGGAATTGAAAGACGAGAAAAAGAGAAAGAAGGAAGTGAAAGACAAAAAAAAACGAGAAAGAAGAAAGTGAAAGACGAAATTAAAAGAGCGGAAAGAATTAAAAAAAAATAAAAAGGAGTTTCGAAAGCTGGAAAGATGGAGGGTGGGGAAGGGGGAGTGGAAATTAAGGGGGGGAGATATGGCCAAGGCGTTGTCATCGTCATCATTATCTCGGTCCCCGGGGGCCATCCATTGTTTTGTTGGCCATTGTTGTGTTACCTGGAGAAGGGCCACACACAAATCTTGAAAATAAATTAATGAGGCGGTCCTCCAGATATTTTTCATCTCCAGAAATACTCTGAACTCTCACTCTCTCTCTCTCTGCTTTTATGCATATATGTGTCCCTTAGCGAAAGACTATATTATATTCCTTCTCATCTTTTACATGATGTCTTTCCAGTTTTGTGTATATATATATATATATATATATATATATATATATATATATATATATATATATATATATATATATATATATATATATATATATATATATATATATATATATATATATATAGATATATATATATATCATCAATACTCACTACATACTTAGTAGAAAAAAGATGCTCTCTCTCTCTCTCTCTCTCTCTCTCTCTCTCTCTCCTCTCTCTCTCTCTCTCTCTCTCTCCTCTCTCTCTCTCTCTCTCTCTCTCTCTCTCTCTCTCTCTCTCTCTCTCTCTCTCTCTCTCTCTCGCCTCACACCTCATAGCTTAATAGTTGACATATTCCTTATAAATTCGACATACGACCGGTGAAAGCGAGTTGATAATGTTTAAATATTTGTGCACGTACGTACAATATGTTGTGTTATTTGAATGAGATTATCACCGTTCGAGGATAGAATTAACATCAATAAAATGCCTGTTGAGTTAGACCAGGCACTGGGCGGATGAGCACTCAATGAACAAGTGTAAATGAATCAAAATCCTGTATACTCCAAAGCATTCATATATCATGCAAGTTTAAAAACAATTTATATTTATATTTCGTTCAGGGAATTATAATTTCAAAATATTACTTACAAGTCAGAGTGAAAGATACACAGATTCTCATTTTTAGGTTAAGGTAATAATCAGAAGAATAGAATAAATATCAAAAAAAAGAGGTGAAGGTCAAAAGAGTGACGGAGAGTGGATGTGGCAACATCCGCTAATAGAGATAGATAGATAGACAGATAGATAGATAGATAGATAGTGATATGACACCTAGGTCTCTGAATGTGAACAACAAAATGTAATTTGTATATATACATATACGTATGTGTGTGTGTGTGTGTGTGAGAGAGAGAGAGAGAGAGAGAGAGGAGAGAGAGAGAGAGAGAGAGAGAGAGAGAGAGAGAGGAGAGAGAGAGAGAGAGGAGAGAGAGAGAGAGAGAGAGAGAGAGAGAGAGAGAGAGAGAGAAGAGAGAGAGAGAGAGAGAGAGGCTGGGCGTTGAACAGGAAGAATTCGATTTGGATACCAATTCGGTGCTAAGGGGAATCGGAGATTAGTTATGGGGCCAAGGGAAATTTCTCTTCCCTTATCACTTTACTTCAATATCTCATGCTTGAAGTGCAATATCCCTAGGGTTTAGGGGAAGACTCTCCATTTTTCTCTCTCAGTCTTTCATTTTATTTTTTCCTCTTGAAGTTACTTCAAGCTAGGCTCATGAAGTCTTAAAGCTCAATAATATTTTGTTAAGGAAATTAGCAATATTCTTTTAGTTTTGGGGAAGACTTTTCCTTTTTCTCTATATTTCATTATATTTCGTCACCTCTTGGAGTTAATTCACGCTGGGCACTTGAAGTCTTAAACACCGATAAAAGTTAGGTAACTAAATTAGTGCCCGTCTCTATTAACATCACTCTTAATTCTGTCTCTCTGTCTTTCATATTAGTTTTTTCCTCTTCGAGTTATTTCACGTTTGTTAACAAGATTAACAAGAGGATCTGCCCGTCTCTTTTAACCTATTCCAATACTATATTTTTCTTACTTTACCACGCAATTCCTTCCATTGCTATTCTTTCCCTCTCTTCTGTAGTGACACCCTAAATGGGGGGCTAAGAGAGTGCACTCGATACCATCACGTATCTCCCCCCCACACACACACACACAATTTATCCTAATCACACAGACCAATTTGGGAAATGGTTATAAAAACATAAAATGATGATTCGGTTTTACGTCTCGAACTCCCTTTTCTACTAAGGCTAGGACGGTTGCCTTCTTGCGAAGGACTTGTTTTGGCATGTGTAATCGCTACCCTGAGTGTATGCCCTTACTATCTTCAGTCCGTGACGGGGCGCGAACCCTCGACCTGCCGACACAGAGTTGCGGACGCTACCATTTAGCCACGGAGACTACTATGAAAACATAAAATAAAATATGCATAACATTCTAGTCTGATAAGAGATGTGGCATTAACTGGATCAAAGATAGATGCAGGATGGTATTACATCTCTTACCGCTATGAGATAGTGAAGTAACTGATCCACTATAAATTCCATACATTTAGCAGAGTACTAATTCAGCTAATCTAGTATGGAAAGGGGACTCTCACTACCTACTCCACTTTACTCCCCAAATGATCTGGCAAGGAGATGATACCGCTAAGCCTAGGCACACTTATATTTCCTAGATTCGAATCTCGGCCAGTGAAAAAATATATTTCATGTTTTCACATATGTTGATGTGTTTATTTGATGACTGTTAATGCCTATATAGCATAGGAATTGAATTATATGCGAAAATGAAGCCACGAGTTAGGTTGGGAAGAAACTGTAAAAGGAACAAAACATATTCAGAAGAATTCGTTCATTTCCTAACTTAACAGTTAGTTGTGAGGTTGGCTTCTTCTTTTAGACCTTCAGTGGTGTAGTTAGTAGCAACTTGGTACAATAATTATATCTTAGGTTCGAAACCCGGCCAGGGGCAAAATATCTTTCATGTTTTCACATATGTTAATGTGTTTATTTGATCATATATATATATATATATATATATATATATATATATATATATATATATATATATATTATATATATATATATATATATATTATATATTATATTATATTATATTACTGACCTTTGGCTTTGAAATAAGAAAGGTTGATTTCTGCCCTAAAATCAGATACTATATAATGTTCATTGTATCAATGTATATTATTATTATTATTATTATTATTATTATTATTATTATTATTATTATTATTATTAATTAAAATTTTCTTATTCATCTCATACAGTATATTTGTTTCATTAATGGGTTTCCCCATTATTATCTTCTTTTCACTACTTTGATAATGGGTTCATGTGCATAAAACCATTGTATTGAAATCAGAGCATTTGTCGTGTGTACAGTAGATAATTTTTATATAAAATGTGATGCTAAATGTTGTTATATACTCGTGTATTGCTCCCATTGTAATGTAATTCATTTCATAATTATGTAATGGTTAGATCTTGCATAGATGAGTAACCCCAGGATGCCCTTGGGTTATAGTTCTCCATGCCCTTTGTAATCACAAGTTGACCCCATCATCAAGATCTTTGACCCCGTTATCTTATAGTCAGTCAAGTTCTTTGTGACCTCAGGATAGCCCCTTGGGATCTGTGATCTCTTCCTCTGCCTCCTCTTCCCAACAACAAACCCTCTTCACAGTAAATGAGCTCACCAACATTATTATTCAAGCCATACAGGCAGCCGTTCGACTCCTCGAAACCGAAGCCTCTCCTCAAGATGCCTACAATCAAGTCATCGAAGTAGCCCATTCCGTCGTCGCCCAAGCCCTCGTCTCCAGAACCCACCACCAGCCTCAACAAACCACCACTCCTACCACCTCCACCTCCTTAAATTATCAAGATGTCTAATCTCGGGATCCTACACTGGAACGCCCAGGGTCTCAGACACAAGGTACAACATCTTGATGGCATTGCCAAGGCTGACAACATAGATGTCATCATGGTTCAAGTAACCCTGTGCACAGAGCAAAACACTCCAAAAATCTCAGGATACAAAGGATTCTACCAGCACTGGTCTCCAGGGGAGAACAGAGGCAGCACCACCCTCAGCAGGAAAAACCTGTTAGTCAAGGAAATAACCCGACCAGTCTACTGCGATGAAGATGTCTACATCCTCGCTGTTTAAATCAAACTTCAGGGCAGCTCCATAGATCTGTGCAACATTTACAGACAAAACAATGGTGGCTTAGACTTGACTACCCTCTTCGGGCTAGCAAGTCATCGTGACTTGGTAATAGGAGGCGACTTCAACGTGCACTATCCAAGATTCAGGTATGAGCGCCCATGTGCTGCAGGCAGACACATCATGAGCCTGCTGGACGACCAAGAAGATGTCTCCCTTCTCAACAATCATAAGCCAACTCATGACAGAGGTGGAATACTAAACCTCACCTTTGTTTCCAACTCCCTAAGGCAAGACGCCACATAGGGAGTTCATCCCCTGGTCACAAGCGACCACTATGGGATCCATCTCACGCTGCCAATTCCTGAAATCTTCCAAATCCCTGCTCCTCCCCATCGATCGAATTTCAAGAAGGCAGACTGGGGCCGATTCCAGGAGCACCTCAGCAATTGCTTTTCAGCCTACACACCATACGAAGACATCGACCAAGCAGAGGCCGAGCTAGTCAATGCCCTGCAAGCTGCAGCAAACTCCTCCATCCCCCTCTGTAAACCACAACACACCACTCATCGGGACAGATGGTACTACTGTGACAGAGTTAAAGAACTCAATCACCGGCTCAACGTAATCCAGAAAATGCACAGGAAACGTCACACTGAAAGACTCCTACCGCACTCTCCAGGCAGTCAAAGAACATGTCCATGAAGAGACATGCAACATTAAGAGGAAAAAATGGCTAGAGTGGTGTTCCTTTGCTAAATGTAAACCTCCTAAAATCATCCCCCACAGGGATTCTAGCAGGGCAGCAGAAAAACTCTCCGTCAAATTCGCGGATAGAGCAAGCTCCCACCAGCTCCCCATTGCCACCAGAACAACTCTTCAGGACCTCACCACGGCAAGATGGGAAGAAATAGAAGAGGCCATCAACATTGAAGACGAAACAGATGCCCCATTCTCTCTGACTGAGCTCATAAGAGTAAGCAAAAGCTCTAAAACACAGCCCCAGGTGCTGATAGAATCACATACACAATGATTCAATATATGGGGCCCCAAGGGGAGCTTGCTCTGCTCTCTCTGATCAATTCAACATACACACGAAGAATCAGACCAGCCTCATGGAACAGAGCAGACATTCGGCCCATCCCAAAACCACCGGACCCTGACAACCCTCACCCCATCTCCCTCCAAAGCTGCCTGAGCAAGGCAGCAGAAAAGATGGTACTTAACAGAGTCCGCTGGAAATGCCGACCCTTCCCAGAAAACATGTTTGCCTACCAGCCTGGTTTAGGCACCTCAGCATGCATAGCCTCCATGCTATCATTTATCAACAACTGCCATGGATACATCGTTTTTCTAGACCTAGAGAAGGCATTTGAACTAGCTAATGTGCCAGCAATACTCTCAGCTCTCATTGCAAAGCAGATCAAAGGTAACCTTCTCTCGAGTCAAAGTAGATGGGCACTACTCCACCTACAAAAACCACGAAAATGGGACCCCCCCAAGGTGGAATCCTTAGCCCCTTCCTCTTTGTCTCATGGAAAAACTCATGGACATCGCACTACCACATGGAGCCAAACTTTTCAATTATGCAGACGACTTTGCCCTTGTCACAATAGGCAACAGAAGCTCTAACAAGACAGAGCGCTGCCTCACCAAGATTCACCAAGCCTCCATCTCATTCGGAGTTAAAATCAATGCCCGCAAAACCAAGGCCCTTCCCATCCACCAGTGGAGACCAGACACTAATCTTGTCATAGGTAATGAGCCTGTGGACTGGGTTACCAAGCACCAATACCTGGATGTAATCATCGATGGCAAACTAACCTTTGGACCTGAAATTCAACACTTGTGCGACAAATGCAACTAGTGACAAGCAGTCCTTTGTCGGATGTCGGGCCTCTACGATGGTGCATCATTTAATGTCCTCAAAAGCTTCTATGTACAAGCCATACGCAGCCTCATAGACTATGCTTGTCCCACACTCTGGCTACTAAAAGACCAACAGTGGGACAAGATAGAAGTCATTCAAAACAACGCCATGCGTACCATGCTAGGAGCCCCCATGTGGACCAAGAGATAAAACATCCACATGGAATCGGGACTCATGACACTCAAACTCAGAGCTCACCAAAGACTGACCCTCTTTGTGGCCAAAACCACCACTGCCCAACATAAATGCCTCACTGGCACAAATCTCCATCTAGCCCTCAATCGCCACACCGACCACCATAATAGAACCTGGGCAGCCAAGGTCTGCGCTAGCCTGCAAGCACTGCCAGTCAGGGAGAACATCCTAGCCAAGATACAAAACACTCCGCTTCCTGAATACCGATGCTCACCCCAATGGAATGACCAACCACTCAACATAAAGATTGAGCTGCCTGACAACCCAAAAACCTTGGTAAACCCGCTTGTCCTTAAAAACATATATAAGGACAAAATTCAGAGCTGGAGCAGGCTGAACTCTCAAGTCTTCTACACTGACTGTTCAGTGAATCAAGAAACTGGAGCCTCAGCCGCCGCCTTCACCACTGGAAACCACGTCCTATCCTGGAGACTGAGCTTGTTGCCATAGCCAACACCCTTGGCTTCTTCATCCAGCAAGGAGCTGACCATGCCCTAATTCTTTCTGACTCTAAAGGCACCTTACAGGCCATCAAGAAGCCATTTCTCAGAGACAATGTACGTATCATCACCACCATCCTAAGCCATTACCACAGAACAACCAGCCTTGGAAAAGCCATCACTCATGCCTGGATTCCCAGCCACATCGGCATCAAGGGAAATGAGGAAGCCGATCAAGCCGCCAAACAAGCCACTCAGAGTAGTAATCCAAATATCTCTGCCTCCTGGGATTCAACAGATAAAAAACAAAGCCACCAAGTCACTCCTTAACGTCTTAATAACTAAACACAACCTGTGCACAGACATTGGCTCCCCCTCCACCTGGTGGTATAAAGCCACCACTGATCTTCAGCGAATCACCCTGCCTAAGAACCTTCGACAAAGCACGGCAGTCAATGTGTACCGTCTTGAGACTCGGGTACAAGTGCACCTGGCGAATAGTGGATGATACCATCAGGGAATGCACCTTCTGCCAGGTAGCCTCACCACATCCACTGCTCCACTACATCCTCGAATGTGATTCCTTTTCAGAAATTTGACGGAAAACTGGTGCCCCCGCAATATCCAGCGAAGATCCAAATGCCCTTCATGTTGCTAGCTCCATAATCAGAGTAGCAACAAACAACTACATGAAGAGTCTACTAAATATCATCAGTCAATACCCTCCACCAAGATAACCATGTAATAACTCTCTCACCACCAAAACAGAAATTCATTAAAACTGTTTGATGTAAACTAATAATCCTCAACTGAACACTTATGTTTTCCACTATCTTTACAGTTTTGCACAACCTCACCTACGGGCCAAAATAGGAAAGTCCAATCGCCATCAAGAGTGAATACCACCAACAATAACCAGATTTCACCCCACCTCCGCATCAAAATAGGAAAGCCCATTTGTCCTCAAGAGTGAATACCACCTCCAATCAACAAAATCTTACCCCACTTGCGGGCCAAAAGGGAAGGTCCGCTCACGCTCAAGGGAGAACATCAAGGGAAAGAAAAACACAAACTCCAAATATATTTAATGAAGGATCACTTTGATGACCTCTAAAATGACCCCAAAGTCCTCTAATATTCATCATATTTATAAAGAAGTTGCTTGATCTAAGCTAACCTACCAACTAACGGGGTTATTAAACTTTACATGGTGTTCTGGGATTACTCACCTTTGCTAGATAATGGTGGTTTTATTTTATAGAAGAAGGGACATCCTAGGGGTGGATGTTGGACCTTAACTGCACCAAAAGTAACAAGTAAGGAAGCAAGAAACAGGGATGAAAACTGGCCTGCAAAGGACCTAATCTCCTTCTCACTTTTTCAAGATTGTATGTGGTCACTTAGAAAAGAATATACAAAAAAAGAAAAAACTCAGAAATCTAATTATTCTGCTTTTTTAAATAGCTATTTGCTATTATCTAGCAACAGGAGATCTATAATTTCTAGTAAACTTTCCGTACCAAAGCCTAGATTGAAGGTGGAATTCATACTCAGTTGCTGTTCTGTGTGAGCAGAGACTATGGGAGTGACCTTGTTTTCCCTCAATATTCTATGTGGGAAGTATCAAGCGTTCCAGCAACATTGTTCTGTGTCTAATAATATTCAGAAAATTAATATAATTCATCATATTATTACGAAAGTGTGTATTATTTTTAACTCAAGGCCCTCCCACACCTTCACTCACTCACCAATGAGTGCCAAGTATCTGGAGGGGGCGGAGCTTACATGCCAGCAACATTGTTTTGATTATAATGATATGGTGGAAATGAAGATGTTTCAACCAATTATGTATCATGTGTCTGTATATAGAAAAAGGATTTAACTATGTGTTTTAAGAGATTTCAGAGCTCGATAAATATCTGTGTTTGCATGGTCTGGAAGTACACATATATCAGGAACACTTTCATGTTTAGTCACTGATGATGACAAGCCTTTTATAAGCGTTCCAATGATAGGACATTTCAATGCTACTTGGAGTGTATTATGTTGTATGAGATATTTCACAGGTCATTTTGGACCCTTAGGTGAATTAATCTTATAATGGATGTCAGTGTCATCTGTGATCAGTTTTGGACAGAACTATTAAGTTGTTCACTTAATACTTTGAAAGTGCGGGACAAAACTAAGTTGTTCACTTGATGTTTTGAGAGCTTAAGTGAGACAGGATTAAGTGCAAAACATTCAGTATCTCGTAACAATACGAAGTGTTTTGATTAAGGCCACTTTCACACCAAAGTTGCGCGTCGCATGTGGCATACAGCATGGCACGCCAGTTGAGGGCGAACATACTGAAATACATGAAAGCTTTCATATATTTCCCAATGTTCGTTTTCGGCTGGCGTGCCGCGCCACGCGTGACGTTCCACTTTGGTGTGAAAGCGGCCGTGGATACATCGTTTTTCTAGACCTAGAGAAGGCCTTTGAACTAGCCAATGTGCCAGCGATACTCTCAGCTCTCATTGCAAAGCAGATCAAAGGTATCCTTCTCTCATGGATCAAGCAGAGTCTACAAAACCGTACTGCACGAGTCAAAGTAGATGGGCACTACTCCACCTACAAAAACCACGAAAATGGGACTCCCCCAAGGTGGAATCCTTAGCCCCTTCCTCTTTTACTGTCTCATGGAAAAACTCAGGGACATCGCACTACCACATGAAGCCAAACTCTTCAATTATGCGGACGACTTTGCCCTTGTCACAATAGGCGACAGAAGCTCTAACAAGACACAGCACTGCCTCAACAAGATTCACCAAGCCTCCATCTCATTCGGAGTTAAAATCAATGCCCGCAAAACCAAGGCCCTTCCCATCCACCAGTGGAGACCAGACACTAATCTGGTTATAGGTAATGAGCCTGTGGACTGGGTTACCAAGCACCAATACCTGGGTGTAATCATCGATGGCAAACTAACCTTTGGACCTGAAATTCAACACTTGTGCGACAAATGCAGCCAGCGACAAGCGGTCCTTCGTCGGATGTCGGGCCTCTACAATGATGCAACATTTAATGTCCTCAAAAGCTATGTACAAGCCATACGCAGCCTCATAGACTATGCTTGTCCCACACTCTGGCTACTAAAAGACCAACAGTGGGACAAGATAGAAGTCATTCAAAACAACGCCATGCGTACCATGCTAGGAGCCCCCATGTGGACCAAGAGATAAAACATCCACATGGAATCGGGACTCATGACACTCAAACTCAGAGCTCACCAAAGACTGACCTTCTTTGTGGCCAAAACTACCACTGCCCAACATAAATGCCTCACTGACACAAATCTCCATATAGCCCTCAATCGCCACCCCGACCACCATCCTGGAACCAGAGCAGCCAAGGTCTGCGCTAGCCTGCAAGCACTGCCAGTCAGGGAGAACATCCTAGCCAAGATACAAAACACTCCGCTTCCTGAATACCGATGCTCACCCCCATGGAATGACCAACCACTCAACATAAAGATTGAGCTGCCTGACAACCCAAAAACCTTGGTAAACCCGCTTGTCCTTAAAAACATATATAAGGACAAAATTCAGAGCTGGAGCAGGCCGAACTCTCAAGTCTTCCACACTGATGGTTCAGTTTTATTGTCAAACTCCTGCTCATCGCTTCAGACTGAGCTTGTTGCCATAGCCAACGCCCTTGACTTCTTCATCCAGCAAGGAATAGACCATGCCCTAATTCTCTCTGACTCTAAAGGCACCTCACAGGCCATCAAGAAGCCACTCCTCAGAAACAATGTATGCATCATCACCACCATCCTAAGCCACTACCACAGAACAACCAGCCTTGGAAAAGCCATCACTCATGCCTGGATTCCCAGCCATGTCGGCATCAAGGGAAATGAGGAAGCTGATCAAGCCGCCAAACAAGCCACTCAGAGTAGTAATCCAAATATCTCTGCCTCCTGGGATTCAACAGATAAAAAACAAAGCCACCAAGTCACTCCTTAACATCTTAATAACTAAACACAACCTGTGCACAGACATTGGCTCCCCCTCCACCTGGTGGTATAAAGCCACCACTGATCTTCAGCGAATCACCCTGTCTAAGAACCTTCGACGAAGCACGGCGGTCAATGTGTACCGTCTGAGACTCGGGTACAAGTGCACCTGGCGAATAGTGGATGATATCATCAGGGAATGCACCTTCTGCCAGGTAGCCTCACCACATCCACTGCTCCACTACATCCTCGAATGTGATTCCTTTTCAGAAATTCGACGGAAAACTAGAGCCCGCACAACATCCAGCGGAGATCCAAATGCCCTTCATGTTGCTAGCTCCATAATCAGACTAACAACAAACAACTACATGAACAATCTACTAAATATCATCAGTCAATACCCTCCACCAAGATAACCATGTAATAACTCTCTCACCACCAAAACAGGACTTCATTAAAATTGTTTGATGTAAACTAATAATCCTCAACTGAACACTTATGTTTTCCACTATCTTTACAGTTTTGCACAACCTCACCTACGGACCAAAATAGGAAAGTCCGATCGCCCTCAAAAGTGAATACCACCAACAATACCCAGATTTCACCCCACCTCCGTGCCAAAATAGGAAAGCCTATTCACCCTCAAGAGCGAATACCACATCCAATCAACAAAATCTTACCCCACCTGCGGGCCAAAAGGGAAGGTCCGCTCACCCTCAAAAAAAAAAAAAAAAAAAAAAAAAAAAAAAAAAAAAAAAAAAAAAAAAGCCTTACTGTTGTTGAGAATCCAAAATATTGTGGAATATTATCCTTATCACCTCTGAAAAAAAAATGCTGAAATTTATGGTTCTCAGCCATTTGAATTATTATTTACATTTTGAATTAATCTAGCTATGCAAGATGACCTGCATGTTTGTTATTTGTTTCTGCATAAAAAGATTCCTGATGGTTCAATTTTGTCATGCGTTATAATTACAGTATTCATTTTTCTTGCAGTTCAGTGATATAATGTCATTCAAGAATTATGATAAAAATGGATATAGATTTTCTTAATTAATATCAACTATAATATTTACTATAGTTGAAAACAATTCGCCAATATTCTTTGGCAATTTAGATAAGTCTAGACATCAGTGAGAAAAATACACACCACAGAAAAAAATAATTATAGGAGCGTTCTAAGAATGTTTTATTAGTAAAAAATACTGCTGGTTATTTATATTTAAAAGATCCAAAGCATGGAAACGGCATAGGTACAATAATTGCAAACACGCCCTACCAATGTTCTCCGAAGACGGAGTAAAACCAACTGGTGACACATGGCAAATGTCAGTCTTCTTATTGACTATTCATTAAACTGCTTTGCTATTATATTCTGATCACAGAATAATTATACATGATCTCAATTAAGACACTGAAGTTGTCTTTTATAAGTGAAGTGAACTAAAAAAAAAATATTCATATGTATGAAACTTTCATGAACTAATTAAAGACACTATTACTAGTATATCCCTCCTGAGGGAGGGGGTAAGAATACTTCCTCCGTGTTTCCCTGCGTGTCGTAAGTCGACTAAATGGGGCAGAGCGAGGGGGCTGGGAATCCCTTACTCTATATTTAATTCTTACAAAAAGTCAAAGTAGTCTTTGACTCAGCCATCCTCCTTATAAGGGGGAATATGGCTTTGGTATATGGATGGATATTATATTATATACACACATTCGAAATGTAGTGGCCACAGATAGGGCAGAACTATAAGGGGAACAAAAGCTGGATGCCCTTCCTATTGCTCCTTGGGGGATCTTTTCAGCCTTCTCACTTCCTGACTTGCGCGCTCTACTGCAACGACTATAGCTTTCTGCGTCCAATGAAATGAAACTTTGATAGATAATTTCTAATGAAAAGGTCAGCTGAATGAAGGAAGTACTTCCAAGACTATGCAATTACTTCCTGTGAGTCTCTCTTTTGACCTGATCGCATAGGTAATTAGAAAATTACCTTCGTCTTACCAATACATAAAACCAAGCTAGATAGACCTCCCACAGAAGTGGATGCGATTTGGATGTGATGAGACTGATCAACACGTGTTCGATCCTACAGTGTGACGTTAGTAAGGACATTCACCCTTAAATCCCCAGTTCCAACCTTCCTGTGTACGTTCCCATTTTAATAAGGACTAAAAATGACATATAAAACGAAAAACAAAAGAAGTGGAAAAAGAATCATAGAGAAAGAAGAGAAAAATAACTTAAATGATAAATGCTATAAGCTACTTCAGCAAGTAAGACGTGTCTAGTACACATGCGTTTGAACCAAAAATGAAAACAAGAACATGGTTGCTTTACATCTCGCTAAAAATAAGAAAATAAAAAAAATAGTTCAGACACGTGTGCGTTTGTTGGTACATACTTGCGTGAGTATCGTTATTTGTGTGTGCGTTACTCACTCCTCAGAGACTTGGAAATTCCACTAAGGAAATCATAAGATTTTAGTTGTCTGAAGTATTACCTCGCTTTTGGCTCTCATATACTTGGCAAATGCATGAATGAAAGGCAGCCTTTGATGGTCTTTGCAAAAGATGATGCTTCACTACTCAATGCAAACATATGTATATACAAAAAAATAAAATAAAAAAAGCGAAACAAAAATAATATATATCAACAGATCATCCCAAGCGTTCATACTTCCAAAGAATTTCATACGCAAACATTCAAACCCTTTCACTACTTGAAGAGGTTGAGAGCCAGAATTCTTCAAGCATCAAGAAATTGGCTTTTGATCCCAGCTTACAAAGCCAAGAAGCAGTATTGGGAGATAAATACATTCTATACGTATTAAAAACCTTCAACTCCACGCTAATGAGATCGAAGACTTGCAAGTAGGAAAGAAAGTCAAAAGACTGGTTAAATCATATATAAATAATAATCTGATAAAGATACATATAGAGGGTACAATGGCGCGAGTAATACTGAATTACTCTTGAAATATTTATATACATTTGGGTACACTATTGCAAGTTTAAGAAAACATTCAATTTTCTCTTTTTATTCATTTTTAGGTTGATTTGTTGACATCATTAACCAGTTATGTAAAGAATACAGTTCTAAAACATGTTTAAAAGAAATATAAGAATCATTTTGATAATATATATAAGAAAATTGGCCAGGATATCTTAGCGCCTTTGATTTATTAATACACATTTGTGTAGACTATTAGAGGGGAAAAGAGAAGGCATCAAAGATAGATGCTACTTACGCTGATTTGTAGCCATCATCAACTCAATATAACGATGAAGTATGTAACGTTTTCTTTTGATCATCTGGATAACATCACGTTTTCCATTAGTGTAAAAGTGTCTACATACATTATTTTCACCGGTGCATCCGTGCGTTTAGGCAAAAACTCGAAAGGAGGAAAAAGAGGAAGGGAAGCATGCAAAAAGGAGGACGAAGAGCAAATTAGAAAATTAGAAGATGGGAAGGCTGCCGGGAAGCTGAAAAATAAGAGAAGAAGAGAAAGTGAACACTGAATTAAAACACAGACCTAAAATAAGAGAATAAAATATTCAAAATGATGATGATGATAGAGTGTTGCAGCTTCTCTAATTCATGCATTATATCAAGACTTTTGACTGAAATATTTTGTGGAGATGTAAATTTGGGAGAAGGAAGGGTCGGTCGGTCTCTCTCTCTCTCTCTCTCTCTCTCTCTCTCTCTCTATATATATATATATATATATATATATATATATATATATATATATATATATATATATATATATATATATATATATATATATATATATATATATATATATATATATGCGATTATTAACTCTTTACTCTAATCCATCAATACGGTTTATGTAATTCTCGATTTAACTAATGGTTTGCCAAAGACCTCCCTCTTTAAGAAGCGCTTTTTGAAGAAATCTGTCAATATTTAATATTTACTGAAGTAGGATTCCCCAAGCAGCCTTTCAACTCAACTTACATCTTCAAAGGAGAGGATAAATCATGAGAGCAAATTCCATTCGAGATGACATTATAATTTTCTTCGAGTTAATGAGATATATATATATATATATATATATATATATATATATATATATATATATATATATATATATATATATATACTGCCTTTGAAAGCCTTTAGAATAGGTTTTATAAAGGAATTCTGACAATAAAGATTTTATTTCTTAGCATTTCTAAATACAGAATACTCCATAAACTGCAGAATACTTACATAGACACATTCCACGCTAAATACTTTCAGATATTAATCTTTTAGCCTCTTCTGAGTGATATATATTTGCATAGACATTCATTCCATAAGACAGAGAGAAAGAGAACTGGAACATCTACTGAAGTGTCAGATTAACAGAAGGTACTATTGCGCCATTACACACTGAAATTTTACCTCTTTCTCGGCCCGCCAGCGACTCGGGAAAAGATAATCAGTCTCTTTCCAAGCCGAACGAATGTTAACTGAAAAGATACGATTAATAAATCATTCATTTACATATTTTCAAGTATTTTACTTCCTACTGTGGGGATTCAGAGATTACTGGGTCACCGTTCTATACTGTGGACTCCCGCTATACATGTCTCATGTTGATCCTAATATTAAAAGGTAAAATATTTAGAATTATTAATGTAATTTTTATAATCACAAAAATTAAGCATTATCATAATTAAATAAACTAGCACATTCCTCTTCTTACATGCATCCCCTGCTCACATAATAAATAAATAAATATATATATATATATATATATATATATATATATATATATATATATATATATATATATATATATATATATATATATATATATATATATATATATAATACATATATATATATATATATATATATATATATATATATATATATATATATATATATATATATATATATATATATATATATATATATATATATATATATATATATATATATATATATATATATGGGGGGGGGGTGCGCCCAAAGAGTTTTAAGTTTATCTTGCTTCTTTTAATAGCGAAAACTTCTACTTTTTATTCGGGATAGCAACAGAATAAAAAAGAAACAATATATTACCCTTATTACAATTATATTTAACCTTTTCCTTGACAAGGAAACTGCTCGCTTCGTACTCCGTAAATCCATCATTACACACTTCTGCGAATTTATAAGCATGGTCGCAAAACATCGCTGTAACGCGAAAAAACAACCATTTCGCCCGCAATACATACCGGAGTCACTAAAAGGGCGCTTTCTTCTCCATTCTCCAATTCCTCTTACGTTATCCAATTTTTATTTTACGAAAAGTTTACCGACCGATATTTGATCCCTTATTAAAATTTAATGGCCTGTCGGAAAATCTGCTGATTGGTCAGCTTTGGGTCTAGCAAGCGGTTAGGAAATATTGCTCCAAGAGTATTGAGAATTTTTCCAATATGCTCCGTTTTCACCTTTATCATAATAGAGAGAGAGAGAGAGAGAGAGAGAGAGAGAGAGAGAGAGAGAGAGAGAGAGAGAGAGAGAGAGAGAGAGAGAGAGAGAGAGAGAGAGAGAGAGAGAGAGAGAGAGAGAGAGAGATAAATCATATATAAAAATTTGTATGATGAGCACTTTTCGTAATATGCGAGCATTTGGGAAGAGTAACTATATAATAATTTGTAATTTGATATTTCATAGAATTTCTACATGAAAAGTGATACGTGTATAAAATGTAATAATAATAATAATAATAATAATAATAATAATAATAATAATAATAATAATAATAATAATAATTAATAATAATAATAATAATAATAATTATAACTCCAGCTTTCTCAAACATCTAGTGAAAAGAAAAATATAAATAAAATAAATTGACAAAAATAGACATATTTCATTTTCAAAAGGTCAGGTCAAAGAGAAAGAGAAAATATTACACATAAATTTTCATATTCTAGAATCATAATAAATATTTGTACTAGTACAATAATGGTGATGATGAAGGTAGAAACAATTATTATCACTGTTATTATCATTGGTAAAAAATGCGTTTTTCGTTATGCATGTTTGTGTGTAATTATACAACAACCTATGTTGTTATATTTACTGAAGTACTTTATCAGCATAGTATTAATATAGTATTGATGATGATGATGATTATTATTATTAATATTATTATTATTATTATTATTGCCGTACGGCATTTCATAGATGCCTATAGCCTCGTACGGCATTTTCAAAGATGCCTATAGCCGCTAGAGGGCAGAGTGCGCACCCAGAGACCCACGCCACAGGACAGCATACAGAGCCCGCGTCACTTTTGTCTGAAGTCAGAACTTGCCGGGGGCAGAAGCTACGTCCATAGTTAGCAGCCTCCCCTTAAGGGGGCGGGAATAGTGAGTGACAGGAACTATAGAATTGGGAGCTTTGAGGTGGTAAATAAGTGCATACTCTAAAAAATAACTTTAATTAAGAGGATGCATCTTCACTACCGACCTCGCTACCTATAATACATGGAGAGTGTAAGAAGACCACTATCTGTCATTGGTGGCAGCGGTAGGATGCATCCACGCCGTTACTGCAGCGAAGAGACAAGAAAAAAGAATAATGAATAAAGAAGAAACAAATATAAAAAAGAATCTCTGGAAGAAGTGTTTGAGTGTTAAGAAACTTCTAGATGCTTACAAGCAGCAAGTCAGCAACGTCGAGGGAGAACGTCTAAGCTCCCAGCTACACTTACAGTATCAAGTTAACAGAACCAGTCACTCCTCTCTTCCCCGTCCCTGTATTGGCAAGGTCCTCCGCAGAAAGAATTGTCCCATATGGCCTCCATGTACACCACTGTCACAGTGCACCACACTGTGATCGGGGCTTAGAGAGAAAACACCCCCACAAGAAGTTATTTATTGCCGGATCCAACCAAGAAGATGGTGATTCGTCGATTTTATGAGAGAGATGGACGACGTTGGCGGGAAAACCAGCGAGTCGAGCAGAAAGAAGAACCCCCACCTTCATTGCCTGTTGCAGTGACGTTCTTCAAACAGCATCCCAAAATAGCTAAGTACTTGTGATCTGTATCCAGTGAGAAATGGGACCATTATTAAAAGAAATTGAGGTCGGCGGACTCCGCCATTTTACTTGTAGTGATGCTCTGACTCAGCCACCCCGCAACTAAAAGGGAGTATGGCTTTAGTAAATTAGTAAAAGTAGAATTTCTGTACCCATTACTAACATGGATCATTTGTACTAATAGCTATAAGCAGTAATAAACTCCATTTTTGTTATACTTGAAATAATATGACGAGTAATTGCGTTTGGAGGGTGTTCAATTTATTTTTATTATTGCCTAAATTAATTATAAACAGGCAAAGGTATTGATTTTAATTGAAAAAGATTTAATGAACGTGTAAAATCATTCTTATATTAATTTCTTAAATCGAAAATTGACAGTGTTTAGAATAAAATATAAGTAGTAGAGTTTAATATACTCCAAAATGAACGAACGAATTCTAGTGAGAAATATCCTTACACCTGCTTTAAAGGTTCTTTCTTGTTTTCGCGGGTGATATTTTTAGAGAGAAAAATGCGGGAATGACCGATCGTTCTCCTAACGTTGTTATTATAAACTAAAAATAATTGCATTGATCATTGATATTAAATTACGTGTATGATATATCCTTCGGAAGAATAAGAAATTTTTGTGATATTAGGTCTTTACTGTTTAAAACAACGAGTTTTATATTCACGTTATGCAGGCAGGAAAAGTGAATAGAGTGACTGTGCTGAGGTGGAGGGGTTTGTGTGTTGCCCTAACGTCATAGTCATAGATTTTATTGCCAAATATTAAGTATATATACAGGAATAAATATGTACTTTATATTCAAAGGCACTATCCTGCTGAGCAAGAGCTCCTTGGCAGGCAGTTTAATATACATGTCACATAATTTAATGTATGATGGCAATAGTTAACAAAAGCTCCAATATAGCAATCTCATACTTATCTTGTAATAAAACAAAACAGTAGTGTAAAGGGGGAGTATAATGGGGACCTAGGACTGGTGACGCAATCATGTGACCACCCGGCCAGACCGCGACTTCACCCACGCACTCCTTCAGAGTGACGGGAAGTGGGGGAATTACACAGAAAGAAAGTGAATACAAGTTTTAAATGTGTGTGCGGGAAAGAATGGGTATGGCTGGATCGGGGTATCATGGGGGGATGCTCTCGTGGGTGGAATCGCGGGAATGACCGTTAGGGAAGCAGGATGGGGATAAATGTCTGTCACAATTATTTCAGCTTGGTCATGAAGAAGGGAGTGTAAACTCAAGAAATGGCAACAAGAATGTCACACAGCCGTTTTCTGTATATGAAAGAGACGAAGTTGATCCAGAAACCGAAGAGACAGGGGAGGAACAGCGCCTACATGCAAAACTCCCCTCAAAAGCTAGCCATTTGAAGTTCAGAAGACAGATATTGAGCAGTATTTTGGGGTAGGAAATAAAGAAGTAGTTAAGTACCTACCCGATCGTAAGTATGGAAAAGGAGAAAAAATATATAACCCCCCCTGTCTCCTAAGGTAATTCTGTTGAATAGTCACTCAAAAAAATTTAATTTGAGTACGTAGAAGAATATATAAATATCTTATTTTTTCATGTACGACTCCTTGAGAGATTATGAAATTTAAGCAAAGTTCATTCTTTAATGTTGCAAATGAAATATTATTTTTAATCTTATTACTGCATAAACAGAGACAAACTTTTTATATTTTTTCGGATACACGTTTTTTAATATATTTTTATGTTGAAAACATTTTTAATATCTTTATCCCTTTGATATATTATAATTGAAGAGTTTGAAAAAGCTTATCTAGAGATAATTATTGTTAATTACTATCATTGTCATGAAATTTATAATCACAACTGAGCTAATTAAGATAATCGTAATTTTGTTGATAGTAGTAGAGATAAATAAAAAAAATAAAAAAAAATTCTTCAGATATCAGCTTTAGTGTAAAATATTGTTAATTCACAATTCTTGTTAAGCTTCCAAGAGTTTCATATTTTATTAAATGTAATTATCACATATGATAGTAGTATTTTGGTTTAATTTCATCTGAGGTATGTTAACTTATAGCGAGTGTGTGCTTCAACTAAACCCTCTGATTTATAGAAAGAGAAAAGATTGCCATAACAGAGAAGGATCTGTATGCTTATTTCACTAATGTTATTTGCAGCGTTAAACAGAAAAAGAATGGATTTATGCTTCGATGTTTTATTTGTACACTAAGTTATTTTGTTTTTATTCTGTTTTAGACCCTAGAAAATGGTTGCAGTTGCGCTTTGTCCCCTTGTATAGTTGGGCAGGAAGTCAAGTCATAAAAAAGGGCCCTATAAGCGAAAATTATAATTTTTTTTTTAAGAAAAGTAAATTCTCTCTCTTTCTCTCTCTCTCTCTCTCTCTGACTGTCATGGTGGCCGGATTATTTACAACAGATGACTGAGTGAGCTCTACAGTTATTGCTGATTTCTGAGGGTTCAACAGCGCTGTTTGATTCCTCACCATGCCGAGATTCAGAGTAAGATACAGACGTCACTTTAGTGTCAACAGTGCTTTTTGGGTTTTTTTTGGACTTAGTCTGTAGTTTCAAGAAAAAGCTATCTGTCAGTGGTTACAC
Source organism: Halocaridina rubra (assembly GCA_037179515.1). NCBI lineage: Eukaryota > Metazoa > Arthropoda > Malacostraca > Decapoda > Atyidae > Halocaridina > Halocaridina rubra. The sequence goes on along the minus strand of JAXCGZ010017785.1, from coordinate 13,997 downwards.
CCCCTTCGTTTGGCTGCCTCGGATTTGCGCATGCGCAGTACGACGTGGGTGACATCATGGTCGCCTCCCTCTCTCGTTGACATCTCTCCAAGCTAGTGTTGCCACCTAACCTGACATCATGGACTATTAGGGACCATCCTTCATGGAGGATATCAAGGCCGACATAGCCCTGTGTGACGAGGATGGCCAGGATATGCAGGATTGGCCTCCTCTTCCACCCTGTACACATCAGCAGCCACCAGCTGGGGTTATGTACTCTCACCCTCATCCTGAACTTCTGAACTCTGCCTCCTCTAAACGCCCCATAGACCATGGGTCTGATTCCAGCAGTGCCTCAACGTCGCCTGCTGCCAAAACGCACAAGACAGACAAGGATGCTGTTCCACCTGCAGCCTTTGGCAGTCCCTTGCCCTGCCCTCTTCCTCCTGCTGTACCTTTGTTGCCTCCTTCAGCTACCTCTTCATCACTCCAGTCAGCTGCACTCTCATCGCTCCCATCTGCTGCCCCAGCGTTTGCTCCCCAGGCAGATTATGTCAAGCTGGGCTTCTAAGAAAACCCCCCCCAGTGAAGTGAAGCTTCGTTGGCTTACTGATGTCACCAAAACTTTTTGTCTCATTCGGAAGCTGGCTGAGGTGAAGATGTCTTCAGTTACATCACGCTTTGTCTACATCTCGAGGCGCGGCAAGGACATCATTGAAAGGGTCACGAGTGGTGATTTTCTTTCTTTACAGTGTGATATTCAGGACTTGATTGAGCGGCCCCATAAGTTCCCAACATACCTTGTTACTCACTACCCTATTGCACCTGACCCTTCCCTTGCAAAGGAGCTACCAGGAGTGCACACTGCTCGGTGGTTCTTTCAGGACGGGGAGCCTATCAACCGTATTGTCATCACCTGGAGTCTCCCTGAACCACCCCCTCCAGTCGTTGAGTTTTCCTTTCTCCCTTGCCTCCCTTCCTGTGAATTGCGCAGGATGAAGGATGAGCAGCCACGGTGTTTTAAATGCTGGGGTATTGGCCACATCTCACCCTATTGTTCTGCTCTGGCCAGATGTGCGTGGTGTGCTGCTGGCCATGATACAAGCTCCTGGCCGCACCGTATACCTGCCTCATCTGCTGCTGCCGCTGCTTATAATACTTGAATAGTAATTACATATTGTAATTGTGAATATTTTTAACTCTTTTCACACCATGACAAATGTTTTGTTTTAGTAAGTACTTGCATATATCCTGTCCAGATGTATTGTGTACAATTTGAGTAATGTAATAGCCTAATTAGCTTTGTTCATAAATAAATTTGTCAATGTTTACTAACTATATGTTGCAAATGTGCATACTTAATTTTGATTTTTTTACTTTAATCACAATGCTTATTATAAGGAACATATTGTTCTTTTGTCAGCTTTGTTTTGCATAGTAATTTTGATATTCCTGTAATCTGTTTAGATAACTAAATGAGATTGTAATAGTTTCATAAGTTAGCTCATTAGATAGTTCTGCCCCGTTTGTTTTTATTTTTATTTTTTTTTTAATATTGATAGTTAAAAAATTATAAGGCTCTTATGAAAGTAGTTATGCTTAGTCCAAAATATTGGATATATTTCAGGGTGGTGGTGGGGGGTGTCATGTGGCATTTCATAGATGCCTATAGCCGCTAGAGGGCAGAGTGCGCTCCCAGAGACCCACGCCACAGGATAGCACACAGAGCCCGCATCACTTTAGTCTGAAGTCAGAACTTGCCGGGGGCAGAAGCTACGTCCATAGTTAGCAGTCTCCCCCTAAGGGGGCGTGAATAGTGAGTGACAGGAACTATAGAAATGGGAGGTTTGAGGTGGTAAATAAGTGTATACTCTAATAAATAACTTTAAAGAAGAGGATGCATCTCCTTTACCGATCTCGCTACCTATAATACATGGATAGTGTAAGAATATCACTATCTGTCATTATTAATATTATAACAACTATTATTATTATTATTATTATTATTATTGTAATTATTATTATTATTATTATTATTATTATTATTGTTGTTGTTGTTGTTGTTGTTGTTGTTGTTGTTGTTGTTGTTGTTGTTGTTGTTGTTGTTGTTGTTGTTGTTGTTGTTGTTGTTGTTGTTGTTGTTGTTGTTGTTGTTGTTGTTGTTGTTGTTGTTGTTGTTGTTGTTGTTGTTGTTGTTGTTGTTGTTGTTGTTGTTGTTGTTGTTGTTGTTGTTGTTGTTGTTGTTGTTGTTGTTGTTGTTGTTGTTGTTGTTGTTGTTGTTGTTGTTGTTGTTGTTGTTGTTGTTGTTGTTGTTGTTGTTGTTGTTGTTGTTGTTGTTGTTGTTGCTGTTATCATTACTACTTTTATTATTAATATTATTATTATTATTATTATTATTATTATTATTATTATTATTATAATTTTTTACACAGACTACTCAAGCACACACCCGTAATCTAATTGTGAATTCCTTAAGCCTGCCAAAGAAAAAAGGCAAGTGGCGAGAGAGAGAGAGAGAGAGAGAGAGAGAGAGAGAGAGAGAGAGAGAGAGAGAGGAGAGAGAGAGAGAGAGAGAGAGAGAGAGAGAGAGAGAGAGAGGAGAGAGAGAGAGAGAGAGAGATTTTTTATTTTATTAAATTATTGCGCCAAGGCGTCAGACATTACATGAGTTCATACAAATAATGTTTCAAATGGATATAAAACCAAGAACAGAACATAGTTTACAGGGAGGTGTACACATTGATAAAACATTGCTGCATACTAACACACAACTCACAGTATGGCAGCACAGAGTACATTATATACAAAGGTAAAGCTCAGAGAAACACAGAATGCACAAACAGAATTATACAGCAACATACAGAAAATATATGTATAATTCAATATAATTAATGGCCACCAAAGTGAGGATAACGAGCAAGAATAACATCAAGGTTGTCATCATTAAGTAAAAATGAGCAGATCTGTATTAAGTTCTGACCTCGTGGTAAAACATCTCTCACTGTGGGGCACTGAAGAAAATAGTGGTCAAGAGTGTTAGCATTAGGACGGTCGCATAATTTACAGGAGGTGTACTGTGGCATATCTAGAGTCTGGGAGACTTGCCATAAAGGCCGATACCCCATTCTGAGCCTAGCACTAACTACATTGTTTTTCCGCACCATTAACCCGCGTCTGCGATACTTGTAGCGACTGTGAAGAAAGTGATCATGGTGCTGTATGGACACACTGTTGGCCCTCTCCGTGTCCCTGCGCTGGACCGTCATGGCAAACCCAGCTGAGTAGCTGATGTTACGTAGGCATCGGAGGGAGGGTTCAGCGTCCACAGCATGCCCATCCAGCATACAGGCCGCCTTGGCAAGATGATCCGCTGTGTCGTCAGCCCAATGTGAGATGGCGTCCATACAAACGACACAACAAGAGAAGCATCCCGAGCGGCCGCGAGGCGACATAGTATATCTCCCACAGCACGGCCACAGATAGGTCTTGGCGAGGATAGGGCTTGTAGGGCCGATTGGGAGTCACAAATTATTACCCCATTCACTCGTCGTCGAACAAGGAGAGTCACGGCATCCAAGATGGCATTCAGTTCACAGTAGGTGGAGCTCGACGAGGTGGGTAGTCTACGGCCAATCCATGAATCAGCCGGCACAGGCGGCTCCATGGTGGGGGAAAACACAGCACATGCCGAGAGAGAGAGAGAGAGAGAGAGAGAGAGAGAGAGAGAGAGAGAGAGAGAGAGAGAGAGAGAGAGAGAGAGAGAGAGAGAGAGAGAGAGAGAGAGAGAGAGAGAGAGATATTAAGATATGTGTTAATTTACATACGCATAAAATAATTAATAATAATAATATTAATAATAATAATAATAATAATAATAATAATAATAATAATAATCTGAGTAATTCAAAATTCAGAGAGGTAAGTCACTAATGAATATTTAATCATCCTGAGAATATGTCAGCTCTCTCTCTCTCTCCTCTCTCTCCTCTCTCTCTCTCTCTCTCTCTCTCTCTCTCTCTCTCTCTCTCTCTCCTCTCTCCTCTCTCTCTCTTCCAAAGAAAATCTCAAGCATTTAATAAAATGCCGAGGAATGTCCCATGTGCAGAAAATTATTCTTTGTGATAAAACGAAAAACCACAAGAAGCATTTACTATTATTATTATCATTATTATTATTATTATTATTATTATTGCTATTATTATTATTATAATAATTATTATTATTATTACTATTATAATTATTATAATTATTATTATCATTATCATTATTATTATTATTATTATTATTATTATTATTATTATTATTATTATTATTATCCAAACATAAAACCCAACCTGAAAAAGTTAAAAGACTATATAAAGCAGACGACTCCATCAGAGAAAGCTACCTGGCGAGGAAAATAAAAAAAAATATATAAATAAAAATACAAAATATGGCTAAACTCGAGTACTGCAATACTGGCATTGTGCCACTATAATTTTAAAAAGTCAGCATCAAATTCTGATAATAGATGTTTATAGTGTCCGATTTAAAAATCTGCGGCTCCATCGACTCAACAATATGCTTAAACAACTCGTCTCACTTCCCAGTGGTAGCTGTAATAAACCTTCCATTAATACAATTTGGTATTAAATCTAGCAAAAGAAAATGAAACACTACTGGCATTGACTGCATTCCTGGTAATGCATGTAGGACGAAATAATGCAGGTACAGCACTAAGAAAGGGTGATTAAGATTGTGATAACTTTGATGCAGTAAGTAAAGCGAGCTAAGGGCGTTTCTATGTCATGAGTCGGCGTTTAATTCAGGAATAAGAAATATAAATGTACGAAAAATTTTAATCTAATAATATAAGATGAGAATCTACAGGCGATGACCCAACTAGGTAGCAATACTCCACAGTAGGCAGTATTAAATAATTAAAACAATTCGTTCCGGTTCCGGTTTTACGTCACGGACTCCCTTATCAACCAAGGGCTAGGACGGTTGCCTTCTTGCAAAGGACTTGTTTTGGCAGATGTAATCCTTACGCTGAGTGCATGCCTTTGCTAACCTCAGACCGTGGCGGGGCGCGAACCCTCGACCTGACGCCTCAGAGTCGGAGACGCTACCGACTGAGCCACGGCGACTACAATTAAAACAATTCGTCATAATGGATTTATCATCTGCAATCTTAAAAGACTTCTAGAACATACCAATTTTTTTTGTGCAAATGAGGAAGATATACAACGAATATATTGATAAAACAATCATCTTACTATAAAAAGTTACCCTAGGAATCATGCACGAATTTCATCATGTTAAGGGGACATTAAAGGGGAAATTAATATGTGAAAGATCAAGAGTTCTGGACCACGGATAAATCTGCCATACCATTTATAGTCGTCTTGATGGGAGAAATTCTAGAGGGAGACCTAAGTTTGGGTGGATGGATGGAGTAAGGAAAGCCCTGAATGATAGGAGGATGGATGTGAGGGAAGCAAGTGAGCGTGCTAGGAACAGGAATGTGTGGCGAGCGATTGTGACGCGGCTCTGATGGGCATCTGCTGTTACCACGGGGCTGCATCTTACAGAGGTAGCCCTGTGGTAGGGGCAGTAGGGGAGTTGGCAGCTATGAAGCGACACAGGTTGTGGAAGAGCCGGGAGGATGGGCTGTGGCACTCCAGCATTGCCATCTGAACGGTCGCTAGCTCCCTCGTCATTGCCCATAGAGCAAAGTAATCCCATTATTGTTTTCTTTTTTATATAGGCTGCCCCCCCCCCATTAAAGGGGGAAACAGCCAAGGTAGATAGATAGATTCATTCAAAAGAACACCATTTAGTTCATTGGCCCTAAATAATTCGCCAAAATACCATCTCGTTGATGCTACCAAATCCCAAGCGCAAGCCGAAGCTAAGATGTGGAGCCTGGGTTGCGTTTCCATCCCAGAAAGACTATTGGAAAGGATGCAGAAGCCCACGCATGGTGAGCTGGTCTCGTTCACCAGACGAAATCAACGTGCCTACCGCTTGCTCAAACCGGAATGTCAATACGAAGCTGAGGTCGACTTCGCTCCCCAAATTCTTCCTTAACAAGCCCACAAATTGTTCCCAGTTATATATTATCATATACTGAATATTTAAATCAACGAAATACCCTCAGAGTTCAGAGCATAGAGAAGTGAATATCAAATTTGCAAATGTTTCATCTGTTAAATTTACGTTTCCTTGAAAATTTACCCTCAGTAACTTTGGACAAACTCTTCTCATTAAGTCTTGCCCAAAAGGCGTTACAAGTTGAAAGCACTGGTGAGAATACGATAATGACAGACAAGTTATCAAATAACTTTGATTCATAATGCCATATTTAACAGAGATGAGGATGAAAATTAAAATATGAAATAATAATAATAATAATAATAATAATAATAATAATAATAATAATAATAATAATAATAATAATAAAAATAATAATAACAATAATAATAATAATGTTATTAAAACAAACGTAACCCAGAGCTCAATGGAAACAATTCCTCCTACTTATTATTATTATTATTATTATTATTATTATTATTATTATTATTATTACTATCATTAAAATAATTATTAATGAAGTTATTATTATTATCATTATTAAAATTATTAATATCATTAATATTATCATTATTATTATTATCATCATCATCATTATTACCTGCTGTTATCCCATAATTTTTAAGGTTATTGCTACGAATTTCTTCCGACTTACAAAACTATATAAATTTTAGCGACTAAAGAAAGGGGAACTACTATAAAAAATCTTCCATAGAAAGTATTTGAGTATGGCTTTTGGAGGTTTAACTTAAACATTAAAGACAGCTGTCGTCTCTCTCTCTCTCTCTCTCTCTCTCTCTCTCTCTCTCTCTCTCTCTCTCTCTCTCTCTCTCTCTCTCTCTCTCTCTCTCTCTATATATATATATATATATATATATATATATATATATATATATATATATATATATATATATATATATATATATATATATATATATATATATATATATATATATATATATATATATATATATATATATATATATATATATATATATATATATATATATATATATATATATATATATATATATATATATATATATATATATATATAATTGGTAAATATATAACATTAATACAGCATAAAATCAAAGGCCTTTTCTCTATCAATATATACGACAAAATGGAAGGGCTAAAATGTAGAACAAGGAATCTATACATAAAGCTCCTTTTCGAAGGATCTTCCACAATTTGCAAATTTTTCTCAGAGACTCCTAATAGAAAAAACAACAACTTCAAACTTTTTTTTTTTTTGGCGGGGGGTCTCCAGCGACTTAGTTTTAATATGAATTAAAATTTTCGACACGAAACAAAGTAGTTAATTTTTACAATTCAATTACGCATTGGAGAGAGAGAGAGAGAGAGAGAGAGAGAGAGAGAGAGAGAGAGAGAGAGAGAGAGAGAGGAGAGAGAGAGAGAGAGAGAGAGAGAGAGAGAGAGAGAATGAATAATTCAAAACAATGGATTCTTTGCTTTCAAACACAACAGCGTCATCAACTCCAGTCCCATGGGGAGGGAGAGAGAGAGAGAGAGAGAGAGAGAGAGAGAGAGAGAGAGAGAGAGAGAGAGAGAGAGAGAGAGAGAGAGAGAGAGAGAGAGAGAGAGAGAGAGAGAGTAAAAAAAAATTCCCTGCCCAGGAAGAACACGCAAACCATTTATCTAAGATGCCACACTACACTAAAAAACAATCATTAAGACAATCAAATGCCTAACTAATAAGAGCAATTAAGGCCCTAATAAGAGTAATTAAAGCCCCGAAAGGCCTTTAATGAACAAGTGCTAATTACCTGAAATATGGTCGACTCGTTGTCGGAGAACAATCACACTTGGAAGACTAAAGAGTTCTGCAAGAACTCGAGGGGACATTTCCACCTTACAACTCGCTGTAAATGGCAATTACCCAGTGCGTTTGCTTTGTAATAATAATAATAATAAAATAATAATAATAATAATAATAATAATAATAATAATAATAATAATAATAATAATATATATAATAATAATAATAAAATATTTTTTTGCCGATTTAAGTCACTATTAATCCACATTCATATGGTAGTTTAAGCAAACAGGTTGGATCTGGGTAAATAAGGCTTGATGCCCTCTCTAACAACCCAGGTAGGATCGAAAATGGGTTTGTCACTTCCTGGCTCGAATACTCTAGCCACTGACCTACTGTGGCCCCAAATAATAATAATAATAATAATAATAATAATAATAATAATAATAATAATAATAATAATAATAATAATAATAATAATGCAAAAAATCATCAACAAAAACTAAAATGTAATATATATATATATATATATATATATATATATATATATATATATATATATATATATATATATATATATATATATATATATATATATATATATATATATATATATATAATGTGTGTGTAATTTATCTAACTATTAACATATCTTTTACATCAAGTATCATTAAAAATACTTTGTTGTCTAATAATAATAATCCTTCGAATATAAAACCGAAATACAACATAGTTTTCATTCTAATTTACTTTTATTTTTTTTTTTTTTAATCCTGAACAAGGAAAATATCTCGCCAAAATTTCTCAACATGAGACCAAAATCAACAAGGTCTGAAAGCTTCGTCTCTGCATATAAAGTCACATTTCATCGTGGAATGCAATCATATCTGGGGATGATTTCAGATAAGGGCTTGTTGGGTAGTACAGGAGGGTGCTTCGGTGAGGAGAAATTGTGGTCGTGGAGTGCTTTCAAGGTTGGTGGTTGTGGAGAGCTCTTTGGTGGGGATGGCAGGTGGTTGTGGAAGATTCGCTTGTAAGGAAAGCGGGTGGTGAAAGGAGGGTTCCCTGGTTAGGAAGGTGGGCGGTTAAAGTGGGTTCTCTGTTAGGGATGAATAGGTAGTTATGGAAGGTTCTCTGGTTGGAAAAGCAGGTGTTTTTGGTTGGTTTTCTGGTTAGGAGGGATTGGGTTGTGGGGGTTTTCTGGTTAGGAAGGATAGGTGGTTGTGGAGCTTTTATATATATATATATATATATATATAATATATATATATATATATATATATATATATATATATAATATATATATATATATATATATATATATATATATATATATAAATATATAATAATATATATATATATATATATATATTATATATATATATATATATATTATATATATATATATATATATATATATATATATATATTATATATATATATATAAAGGGCAGGTGTTTATGAAAGACACGCTGGTAAGGTAGGCAGATGGTCATGAAGAGATTTCTGGTAGAGTGAGTAATTGTGAAGGGCTGTTCATTAAGGAGAGGTTGGTAGTTGTGGAGCGTTCTCTGTTAAGAAAGGGCAAATGATTGTGAAAAGTCCTTTGGTAATGAAGGGCTAGTAGTCGTAGAGGATATTCTGGTTAGTATGACAGCCCTGGGGTGCTCTATATTGGCAAGTGTTGGTAATGGTGGAATCTTCTCTGGTAATGGAGATAGGTGGTTATGAGGATTCTCTAGTTAGGAAGGAAGGTGGTTGGGGATTGTTCTATGATTAGGAAGGCGGATGGTACATTGGGGGTACTTTGGTTGTTGGTGTTTTAGATTTTCCACCCACGTATGGGTGGAACGGGTCATGGAGGACCCATAGGGCGGTCGCCAGCCGGCACAGGCCCCAACCCCCACTGTGGTAACCAGCAACAGCAGTAACTTCCCTAGTAAACAGCTTAAACTCTCTTGCCTGGACGAGGCGCGATCCATCGATCTTGCCAATGCGAGGCCAGCGCGTTATCACTGTACTAGCCAGGAGGCTGGTACTTTGGTGAGGAGAAGAGTAGTTGTGGAAGGTTCTCCGTTAAGGAAGGCAGGTGTTTATGGGGGGTTCATTGGTAAGGAGAGACGGTAGTGGTAGTCTAGGGGGGGGGGGCATTGGTTGGGAGGGAAACAGTATCTCGGCCATTATCAAAAACCAGTTTCCAATTACCTCTCTTGGTTATGACTCGCCTGAGGGTTGGAGCTTTTAGACCGGCATGATTTTTGAAGGATTGTTAATTATGTTCATGTTTCGGTTGACATTGCTGCAAGTAGAGGTATGCAACGACTATGCGCTGAATGTGTACTCTCGAGGGGCGTTGAGGGAAGGAATGCACGAGGGTTAGGGAGGAGAGTAAGACCTGGTGGGAGAGAAGGCCTCAAACAGACAACATAATAGAAACAGAATAACAGGTAAAATAGCTGAAAAAAGAGGATAACTGAAGAAACCAATCTGAGGAATGAAAGACTAGCGATACAATAATAAAAGTAAAAGAAGAACTAAAATATTAAATGCAAGAATAATGGATAAATGGAGAATGGAAGGAGAAAAAAATGGTAATATAATATTAAAGGGAAAAAAGACAAGCGATAAAAGAAATGTGTATTCGAAGAAATGGATAAAATGCAGAAGAGAGAGAATGGCAATACAAAATGAATAGGAAATAATGAGACAGAATGAACATAGAGAAAAATATCCAAGGAAGAATTCATAACCTTATACACTAAAAATACCCATCAGAGCAGAATTCGTTTATGAAAGTACGCCACTATCCTTATTAAAACCAACATATGTATATGACATTAATGAGTACATTGCCGATGCTTATTAAAAATAAATATATAAATAAATAAATATCTAAATAAATAAATAAAAATGGAAATCGGTTGTATCTATTTTACATACATATGATGTTGAAAGGTCCATGTAATCCCCTCGCTTTTATCGGGGGCAAATTAGCATATCGGAAAAAAAATCAGAATGAATGAGAGCGTGTATATTTTGAATGGTTAGTTAAAAATTAACAAAAGAAATAATTATTTGAAAAACCATGTAAAAATGTTCAATAAATGGTTTGCTAATGCTATTGCATAACTATTAATGCAATATTTATTCGAAAGCTATTTTAGTTAAGGGAAAAAATGGATCTGGTACATATTAGCGACCCTCAAAACGTAATATAATCCATTAAGTTGTTAGGTTAGGTTAGGTTAGATTGGGTTGGATTGGATTGGATTAGATTACGTTAGATTAGGCATTAACCTATCCAAACAGAACATTATTTAACAACTCAGGGTTTTTTTTCAATGTTTTGGAGGCTGCTAATCATTACCTGATTATTTATTCACAATCTTATTTGTATACAATTATAGGTATATCAAAATAATAAAAAACAAATTCCTTCATTAAAACACGAAACACTCACGAATCATACATACACTGACTAACAGAATTAACCGTTCCTATTTAAATATTTTACTTATATTATTTTTGAACATAATAAAAAAGAATAAAATAATTTAGTTTTTTTTTCAGTTTATGAGTCAGTATAATAATCTTTTCAAACCAATGAAAATCCCTTTACTATCACTTCAGGGCTGCTAGTACCATATATGACAGAAGTAATCATCTCTATTTATATATTTTGGTGTAATTATCCTAGCAAGTAATAAAGAATATATACATGTTATTAATTTTATTCAAGAATCAAAAGGTTTTGTCCCTTGATTCAACTACTATAAGCACATGGTCTAGTCATCATTAATATTTTCAGTACCGCTTAGATGAGTCATCTAAATAAATTTCACTTGCGAAACAAAGCCATTCAGTTGTTTGATTATTGGCATGAAATGACTCACTCAATCAATCATATGGTCAATGCTTTCATTTCATACTCAATTATCAGTCTCTTGCCAAATGATAATTGTGTGTTCATACAGTGTATATTGGGCAAATTCTCTCTCTCTCTCTCTCTCTCTCTCTCTCTCTCTCTCTCTCTCTCTCTCTCTCTCTCTCTCTCTCTCTCTCTCTCTCTCTCTCTTATTACATCAGGTGGATGAATACTACATTCACAATCACAAAATGCAAGGTTCAACCTCGGGGCCATACGTGCAATAAGACAAGTTCTTTAAGGTTCTGTTTTGAGACTCCCTAAATCACACTGAAGTTACAGTAGTGGGGGCGAGGACCTAAACAAGGTAATCTCTTACCAAGGGCTTGATTAATTTGCTACTTAGCGCACAAATGAAATTAGTCTGTACCCATCAAATATTGAAAACAAAATTAATGGTTTCTTGTGAAATGAAGCAACAACAATTACCGAGGATTGACGTCCAAAGTTAGAGTTCTTTAAGCTTTCCTGACAAGCGATCTTTGGGGAGGGCCTCAACGGGGCAATCTCTTACCAAAAGCCTGATCAAGCTACTACTGAACACACAAATAAAATAGGAAGTTAACAATAAAATTTTGAAAAGCAAAAACAATAAAAAAATAAATAAACAAACAAACTTCTCCCGAACAGAAGCAACAACCCCATAGCTGTTCCCAGAGAGAGCAAAAAAGAGATCTATGAAAAGAAATATAATGTTCCACCTAACGGATTATTCCAACAGATTTAACTTATTCATGCTCATACAATGGCCTCGGCGGTTATTATCTCTGCATCATTATTGTAGGAGAAAAGACCTTGTTCAAGTATTTTATACGAAATTCTGATCCATGTTGGATTATCGTCGATTGCTAACATGTTCATTCATTTGTACACAAAATGCCATGAGAGTTCTACATTTACATGAAATTATATTATGCTACGAAATCTGCCATTTTAAAGAATGTTTACCAACGGGTTGGACATGCTAGTAAAAGTGTTTTCAAAATATAAAGTACCAGCTTTGCAAACTCGTGGTTCAGTTTTGTAACAAATTTTAAAGATACCAACATCTTTGAAAGATGAGGAATACAAAGATATTTTTTATAACTGCGACACAGCAACGGGAAAAGGAAATGGCCCTCATCGAGCCCGGACACCAAAAAATAATTACGTAGAAAAAGCAACAGCATAAGGAAAAGGTAAAAATAAGTGATATACAATAAAAAGACTGGCTGAAAGAATGGTCAAAGTACTGAAGACCAAATAATAACGAATTCGAAAGCAAAGGGCAACAGAAATGTGGATTTTTGTGACTTGTCAGATGTGAAGATTATAAAAGTTGTGTAACAAATACGACAGAATATTCGGCGTAGATGTAGGCATAGGAAATGAACCGTTACTGAAGGAAGACTTAACATCAAACTATATTGGCCAGTCATATTCAAGTTCAAATTATCTTCAGCTTTAGTATCTCAACGGGTGGCTATTGCCATGGGCCAACCTAATAAATGATTTAATAATTTACGATGCGAATCTCTTAGCAGAACAAGTGTCCATAGCGAAAAGTAAAAAATCTAAGTCACTTTAAACCGAACAGATCATCCAGAATAAAAAAAATACAATGAATAAACACTGGATCAGTTACTCTTACATAATCGTGGAGCGAAGTACTTACTTACTTAGGATGGGATGGGATAGGAGGGGAAAAATGGGGAGGGGATTAAGGATATAAGGGAATTGGAGGGAAAAGAACGAAAATTAAATAAAGTAAGAGACAAAAAAGAGAGACGTAAACCCTCGTGCGAAGAGCGAAGCACCAGGGACAAGAGAAGTCGAAAATTCCTGTGTACAAGCAAGGCACTTAACTTCTGAGCCACAAAGGATAATAATATATAATAATAATATATATATATATATATATATATATATATATATATATATATATATATATATATATATATATATATATATATATATATATATATATATATATATATATATATATATATATATATATATATATATATATATATATATATATATATATATATATATATATATATATATATATATATATGTCGTATGACTTCCGTCATGCTGAAGCCAGTCCGTCATGCTGAAGCCAGAATCTGAAACTTGTAACACATCTTGAGGGGTAACGGTTAGTCGAGGCCACGGATATTCTATTACATGCCCTCACTTTTATTGAGTTTTGGGTGCCGCCCATGTGTTCCCTTGGGATCACCAAGATTTGTG